>JADBJO010003126.1:220005-240005 GCA_016801955.1 Conus betulinus | reverse complement strand
TGCTACCCTCTCTGATGACTCCCCTCTGATGACTCCCCTGTCCAGGACAGGTGTGCTACCCTTCTGATGACTCTCTCGTGTCCAGAACAGGTGTGCTATCTCTCTGATGACTCTCTCGTGTCAAGGACAGGTGTGCTACCCCTCTGATGACTCTTGTGTGTCCAGGACAGGTGTGCTACCCCCTCCGATGACTCTTGTGTCCAGGACAGGTGTGCTACCCCCTCTGATGACTCCCCTGTCCAGGACAGGTGTGCTACCCCCTCTGATGACTCCCCTGTCCAGGATAGGTGTGCTACCCCTCTGATGACTCTCTTGTCCAGGACAGGTGTGCTACCCTTCTGATGACTCTCTCGTGTCCAGAACAGTTGTGCTACCCTCTCTGATGACTCTCTCGTGTCCAGGACAGGTGTGCTACCCCCTCTGATGACTCTTTCGTGTCCAGGACAGGTGTGTTACGCCTCTGATGACTCCTGTGTCCAGGACAGGTGTGCTGCCCCCTCTGATGACTCTCTCGTGTCCAGGCCGACGAGTACTGAACCTACCATGGCCGACATCATGACCGAGCTACTGGAGATGGACAGGACCAACAAAGCTGTGGACAGTAAACTGGATGATGTGAAGACCCATGGCGAACAGCATGCTGCATTGCAGAATAAAGTGAAGGGTCTCAGAGAGGAGGTGGCTGATTTACTTTCCAGAACAATAATTTGCTGAGAGTGAACTCTGAACTGAGTGACTGAATTAGATTACTTGAAAAGAAAGCAGATGACCTTGAAGGGCGAAACGTAATAATTTGTTCTTTAATGGCATGAACAAAAGTGAGAATAAGAACAGTGATGACTGCGAGTGAATGTTGAAGGACTTGACAGCAAAAAAAATTGGGCGTGAATGGGTTGAGTTTGACAGACAGCAAAGCGTGACCCCCCCCCCCCCCCCCCCCCCCCCCCGGTCGACCCCCCCACCTCCCCTTCCTCCAGCATTGCCAGGTGTTTCTCGTTTAAGGACAAAGTACGCATTTTAAAACCTAAGGCCAAGTTAAAAGGAACTAACATCTTTGTCGGCGAAGACTTTACTAACAGTGTCCGTGAGATCAGACAGAAGGTCAGAAGGTCACTCCTCATTTAAAAGTTACTAACAGTGTCCATGACGTCAGACAGAAAGTCAGAAGATCACTCCTCATTTGAAAAGTTACTAACAGTGTCTGTGAGATCAGACAGAAGGTCAGAAAGTCAATCCTCGTTTGAAGGTGGCGAGGAACAGTGGCAAGAGCGCAGCAATGGACTTTGACCATCTCTTTGTGGCCGACAAGAGGTACGGGCTCGATGTCTCTGGTCAGCTAAAAGAGTTAAAATAGGGTTTTGGATGACCTTCTTGCGATGACAAGGATGTGAATTCAGGAGGTAAGAAAAATAACTTGATACCGGTGGAAGAACTGGCCGTTCTGGATTGCGTCGTGAGTAGCTTGCACTTGTTTTTGACGACAGAGTTATGGACAGTGTGAGCGATGGCTCTGGCAGTCACTTGACTGTGTATTACAGTTTCAATGACAGCCGTTTGAATGAAACTTCTTCTAAATTCGATTACGTAGATAACGATACTAATATCTGTATGGAAAACAGCGTACTTGATTATGGTCATACTTCAATTGATAACCAGGGTCTAGACATGCCTGTATGGAATAATAAGGTGTTCAAGCTTCTCTCTTGAAATGTCAATAGTTTACTTTCAAAATTACTGACAATGCCTTTATTTCCTATGCCTGTGGTTTTGATTTCATATGTTTTGGAGAGAAACATGTTTGTAGGTTATAAAGCTTTTATCAAAGCTGTTGTAAAACTGTGTCATCAGGGAAGACGATCTGGAGGGCTCGTTTGTTTAACAAAACCAAAATTTGTTCACTTAATATCATAATTATGTGGAAGTTGATTGCTCTGACATGTCTTTTTGATCAAAAAATCGCTTTTAGGTACAATGAAAAATATTGCATTGGTTTGTGCGTACATTCCACCTGAAGATTCTCCTTTCTATAATCTTTTCATGTTGATAATGGTATTTCCATGCTGGACGAATGTTTGGCTGACTGCTTGTGTTCACTCGGTGACATTAATATCGTACAGTGTCCAGATCTGAACATCAGAACTGCAAATTTTCCCCCTGATTTGGCGACTGATGTTTTCGATTTCGGTTTGCAAATGAAAAGTCAGCCACCTAACACAGATAGTTGTTCTCATGATATGGTAACTTGCTGTTAAATCCCCTGCATTGTTTTTTATTTGTATATTATGAATGGTGTATGTCATGGCAATCGCCATGGTTGCTACACATACATAGCAAGCAGTGGAAGCAGCGTTAATGATTATTTCCTTGTATCTAAAGATTTTTTCTCCACTTTTTGTGACTCTTGTTACTTGTTTGTTTCGGAACGAACTGAATCCGATCATTTACGTATCGAATTTCATATTTACCACTCAACAGATAACAGCGACAAATCAACAGATTCGGTTGAGGCTACTGTGTCCGATACATTTGTGAGGTATAATGACTATGCTTTGACTGACGGAAATAATGTGTGTAAAGCAGAAATGCGCACAAAATTAAGTAAGACTTTAGAATTGATTAATATTGATATACATAAAGCCTTAAATTTGTTTAATGATTGCATCAGAAACAGCGCTGGATGTATGAAAAAGCGTGTGTGCACAGAAGGATCTGTGCGGAATGTGAAGATCGGTTTGACAGTGAATGTTAAGTGATGAAAAGAAAAAAAACTGAAGTAACTGAGAGAATATGACTTCGTAAGTTGAACGTTGGCAACAGCAGCGAGTATGTTATTGCAAGAAAGGAATACAAAAACCTCCAGAAACAGAGGTAGAAAAATATCAATAAAAAATCCGTTAGATGATACGATTAGATCTCTTTCTTCACAGCAGGGGTTTTGGAAAACAATGAAAAGAGCCTTATTAGAAATATCTACGGAATAACATATCCCTGGATAAATGGTATGAGCATTTCAAATATTTGTTAGATGAATATATTTTGGATGAAGATGAACTTTCTTTCGTTGTCAATGAGGGAGAGAACGAGTGTTTTAATCGCCCAATAACTAAAAAGGAAATCACATTTGCCATGCGGTATTCTGGAGCTCTATCTCCCAAGAAAGCTGGACAGAGTCTGTAACTGTGCCCTTATTCACGAAGGGCGACGTAAATAGTCCTAATAATTATAGGGGTATCTTTTTGGTGGACGTTATTAGTAAAATGTATAGTACTGTTATCAACAATAGATTACAGGAATTGATTGAGTGTGATCATATTACAGGACAGCATCAAGCTGGGTTCAAAAGGGGTTACTCTACTGTCGACCATATGTTTACTCTTCTTGCGTTTGTTCACAAACAATTTTCGTTAAAACTGTAAATTTCATGTTGCGTTTATTGACTTGAAAAAAAGCCTTTGACTCCAGCTAAAGATTATCTAAAAGATATGGAGTCAAGGAAAAAATATTCTGCTGTATTAGAGCCATTTGCAAAGTCGTAAAGACCAGAATAAGAGGTGGTTCCAGTCTGCCAGATTGTATTCATTGTTCTATTAGGGTAAGGCAAGGTGATGTCTGTAGTCCTGTATTATTATATCGAGGGTTGACTGCCAGAACCCAGTATCTCACTTATATATATATATATATATATATATATATATATATATATATATATATATATATATATATATATATATATATATATATATGTGGTGTGTGTGTGTGTGTGTGTGTGTGTGTGTGTGTGTGTGTGTGTATAAGAGATACTGGGTTCTGGCAGTCAACCCTCCATTTTCTATGTTCATTAATGAGTTTGCCATTGAGGTTATAAATAATGGCCTTCATGATGGATGGTTTCCAGAGGATGTGTTAGAATTATTTATCCTAGAATTAACAGATGACGTAGTTTTGGTTTCAAAAATGACAGTTGGCTTAAAGCGTCTGAGCAGGGCTGTGTCTTCATTTGAGTTTAAAGTAAACATGAGAAAAGCAACATTTGTGGTGTTTCGAAAGGGATGTTATTTGGCTGCGAGGGAAAGGTAGATGTATGATGGACTTATTTTACCGGTGTTGAATGTGTATAAATACTTGGGGATCTATTTTTCAACATGCCGAAGTTTTACCTGTACATGTAAAGCCCTTGCATGTCGGGCAAAGAATGCTTTGATATGTGTAATAAAAAGATTGATATGCTGCGAATGATGATTTGGTTGAGTTATCTTTTGAAACATTTGGTTCCCAAATATAGCCGATTGTAATGTATGGGGTTGAAATTTGGGGTTCAGATAATGCCATTGATCATTGTTCAGCTGTGCACTTATTTGCTTTGAAGAGGTGTCTAGGTCTCGACAAGCGTAGTTCTAATCACTTGGTATATGGGGAGTTCGTCAGACATCCACTGTTCATTAACTCAGCCGTTAGATGTGTGCAGTGTTTGGTTAAAGCTTTGACACATGCATAACTGTAGATTGCCTCGTAAGTCCTATAAAATGTACCGTAAAGGGAAAAAAAAAATCTGGGTTTCAATTGTTCGTCTGTTTCTGTTTAAGTACAGATGTTGGGATGTTCGGCTGACTCAGGGTGTTAGAAATCAAAGTCAGTTTATTCGTCTTTTTCGACAAAGGTTGGTTGATTGTATATGGCAAATATGGGACGATCAAACTAGTGAACGGTATGATTTGTACAGGAATTGTTCTAGGTATCGTTGTGTGCAGCCTTATCTGAAATTCGATTTGGATATGCATCTGAAAAGATCAATTGCTAAATTTAGAGATGGTGTTTCTGAAATAGGACTCAAAATTCGATTTGGATATGCATTTGAAAAGATCAATTGCTAAATTTAGAATTGGTGTTTCTGACATAGGACACTCTTAAGATACAGACAATACAGACAACATGATTTAGTACGTCCATTGACTATGCAAGGTGAGAATCATGAAATGCATTTCATGTTCTTTTGTCCAGCTTGAGAAGATATTCTCCTAAAATTCATTCCACAGAAATATTTTAGGCACCTATGTTTGTTTTGTTTACTGTTACTACTTATCTCTAACAGTTATAAGTTATTAGGAATTTAGGTATGTTCTTGTTCAAAGCGTCTAAGATAAGAAAAATAGTGACAAGTTAGATGATAGATGTTGTTTTGTTGTTGTTATTGTTGTTGTTGATTTTGCTTCGTAATTCATTGTGTTTCTTTTACCATTTGTCTGAATCATTGTGCTAATTCCCCTTCACATGGGCCAATGGCCTAAACTGAATAAAAGTCTGATGTCAGAACTCTCTCTCTCTCTCTCTCTCTCTCTCTCTCTCTCTCTCTCTCTCTCTCTCTCTCTCTTTGTGCGTGCGCACACGCGCGCGCGCGCATATGTGTGTGTGTGTGTGTGTGTGTGTGTGTGTGTGTGTGTGTGTGTGTGTGTGTGTGTGTGTGTGTAACAGACAGACACATAATCATTATGACCTAGGCTAAATAAATTCTTGGGTGCAGTTGAATTATGGAAACCAATGCACACAGGTTTTGCTGATTTATTTGTGTATAAAACTGTTTATTTGTTCATTGATGCTTTAAGGCTGTGGAACCATGGCACACCACTAAATGAACAGCAGAACAAGGGAGTGAAGTTTTACGAGGGAAAAAGGTGTAAAGAAAGGAATGAAGGACGGAAAGGCATTGAAAGGAAGGAAAGAAAAGGAAAAGGGAAGGAAAGGGAAAGGAAGGAAGGGAAAGGGAAGGGAAAGGGAAAGGAGGAAAAAGGAAGGGAAAGGAAAGGCAAGGAAAGGAAAAAGGAAGGAAAGGACAGGAAAGGGAAGGAACAGAAAGGGAAGGAGGGAAAAGGAAAGAGAAAGGAAAGGGAAGAAAAGGAAAGGGAAGGAAAAGGAAAGGAAAGGAAAGGGAAGAAAGGGAAGGAAAGAAAGGAAAGGGAAGGGAAGGGAAGAAAGGGGAGGGAAGGGAAGGAAAGGAAAGGAAGGGAAGGAAGGGAAGGGAAAGGAAAGGAAAGGAAAGGAAGGAAAGGAAAGGGAAGGGAAGGGAAGGAAAGGGAAGGAAGGGAAGGGAAAGAAGGAAAGGAAGGGAAGGGAAGGGAAAGGGGAAGGGAGGGAACGAACGATTTTTTCATTTGCTGCCCCAAGACAATGGAATTCACTGCCCAAATCTGTCCGCTATGTTCAGCCAAAATCATCTTTTAAAAAGGCATTAAAAACATATTGATTTAAATGCATTTATGATTCCAAATAAACACCCATCTTTATTAATGTCCTTGTTTTTAAAACAAAAAAAAAATAGGTAATCAATCATTTTATATTTTGTCATATTGCTCTGTGTGTGTGTGTGTGTGGTGTGTGTGTGTGTGTGTGTGTGTGTGTGTGTGTGTGTGTGTGTGTGTGCGTGTCAGAGTGTGTTGTGTGTTGCTTGTTCATTTTAAATGCTTTACGTTATTGTTCATGGTGACATAAGCTTATGTATTTCGTGTATGTCGTGTACCTTTTTATGTTTTCATGTAAAGCGCGGTGAGCGCGGTCATAGACCTCGAAACAACTTTATAGAAGTCCAAGGGAATTATTATTATTATTAATATCATTAAAAAAAAAAAGAAAAAGGAAGCAAAGGAAAGGAAAAAGGAAAAGGAGGGGAGGGAAAGGAAAGGAAAAGGGAAAAAAAAGGAAAGGGAAAGAAAAGAAAAGAGAGGAAAGGAAAGGGAAAGGAAGGAAAGGGAAGGGAAAGGAAAGGGGAGGAAAGAAAGGAGGGAAGGGAAAAGGAAAGGAGGAAAGGAAGGGAAAAAAAGGGGAAAAAGGAAGGGGGGAAAGGAAAAAGGAAAGGAAAGGAAGGGAAGGAAAAAGAGAAAAGAAGAAAAAGAAGGGAAGAAAAAAAAGGAAAGGGGAGGGAAGAAAAAGGAAAAGAAGAAAGGAAAGGAAAGGAGGGAAGGAAAGAAAAAAAAAGGGAAAAAAAGAAAGGAAAAGGGAAGGGAAGGAAAAAAGGAAAGAAAAGGAAAAGGAAAGAAGGGAAAGGGAAAAGGAAAGGAAGGAAAAAAAAGGAAAAAAGGAAAAGAAAAGGGAAAGGGAAAGAAAAAAGGAAAAAGGAAAAAAAAAAGAAAGGAAAAGGGAAAGGAAGAAAAAAGGAAAGGAAAAAAAAGAAAGGAAAAAAGAAAGAAAGGAGGGAAGGAAGAAAAAGAAAGGAAAGGAAGGAAGGAGGAAAGGAAAGGAAGAAAGAAAAGAAAGGAAAGGGAGAAAAAAGAAAAGGAAAAGGAAAAAAGGAAAGGAAAGGGAAGGAAAAGAAAGGAAAGGAAAGGAAAAAGAAAGAAAAGAAAGGAAAAAAAGAGGAAAGGAAGGAAAAGAAAAAAGAAAGGAAGGAAAGGAAGGAAAGGGAAGGAAAAAAAAGAAAGGAAAGGGAAGGGAAAAAGGACAAAGAAAGGAGAGAGGAAAGAGAAAAGAAGCGAAAGGAAAAGAAAAGAAAAGGGAAAGGAAAAAAAAAGAAAAAAAAGGAAGGAAAAAGGAAGGAAAGGAAGGAAAAGGAAAGAGAAGAAAGGAAGGAAAGGAAAGGAAAGGGAAAGAAAAGAAAGGAAGGGAAAGGAAAGGGAAAGAAAAGGAAGGGAAGGAAAGGAAAGGGAAGGGAAAGGAAAGAAGGGAGGAAAGGAAAAAGGAAAAGGAAAGGGAAGGAAAGGAAAGAAAAGGAAAGGAAAAGAAAGGAAAGGAAAGGGAAAGAAAGGAAAGGAAGCGGAAAGGAAAAGAAAGGAAAGAAAAAAGGAAAAGAAAAGGGAAGGAAAGGAAAGGGTAGGAAAAGAAATGGAAAGAAAGGAAGGAAGGGAAGGGGAAGGGAAGGGAAGGGAAGGGAAGGAAACGAAAGGAGAGGAACGGAGAGGAACGGAAAGGAAAGGAAAGGACAGAAAAGGGGGGAAAGGAAGGAAGAGAAACGATCCGGGAAGGGAAGGGAAGGGAAGGGAAAGGGAAGGAGAGAAAGGAAAGGAAATGAAAGGAAAGGGAAGGGAAGGGAAGGGAAGGGAAGGAAAGGGAATGGGAAGGGAAGGGAAGGAAAGGAAGGGGAAGGGAAGGGGGAAGGAATGGAAAGGAGAGGAAAGGGAAGGGAAGGAGAGGAGAGGAGAGGAGAAGGAAGGAAAGGGAAGGAAAGGAAGGAAAGGGAAGGAAAGGAAAGGAAAGGAAAGGAAAGGAAAGGAAAAGGAAAGGAAAGGAAAGGAAAAGGAAAGGAAAGGAAAGCAAAGCAAAGGGAAGGGAAGGGAAGGAAAGGAAAGAAAGGGAAGGAAAGGGAAGGAAAGGAAAAGAAAAGAAAAGGAAGGGAAAGGAAAGGGAAGAAAAGGAAAGGAAAGGGAAGACAAGAAAGGAAAAGAAAGGAAAGAAAGAAAAAAGGAAAGAAAAAAGAAAGAAAAGAAAAAAAAGGAAAGGGAAAGGAAGGAAGGGAAAAGAAAGAAAGGGAAAGGAAACCAAACCAAACTAAACCAAACCAAACCAAAAAAAAAAAAACAAGCAACCAACAAACAAAGGAAGATAACAACTGTTTGAAAAAGGACAGGAGGTGTGTGAGAAACAACAGCAGAGAGCATTGTCTTCAAAAACATCATCATCGCAGAGATTTTTCTGTGTTCTCCTCCGTTGACTAGTATGTCTATCCGCTTGTGTTTCTGTTGACCTGTTCTCCTACTCATGACTCTTGATTCCTTGAGGAACCTAGGGCCGCGACGACACTCCAACGCACGCGTTTCTGGCAGGTCCTCCTTAGCTCGGCCCATGTCATTCCGGCGGCCTTCACCTGAGTGTCGACACTCCTGCACCAAGTCTGTTTTGGTCGACCCACTTTCCGCTTTGTTTGTGGATTCTAAATCCAGAGCCTGCCTGGTTACGTTGGACACAGGCTTCCATAGCGTGTGGCCGATCCATCCCCATTTCTGTTTCTTTATCTCAGTTTCAATTGGGACTTGTCTCATCCTGTCCCGCAGTTGTTCGTTGGAGATGACTTCCGGCCACCTGATGTTTGAGGATGTTTCTGGGACACCTATTGATGAATGTATGTAGTTTGTTGGTATTGGTCTTGGTTACCCACCATGTTTCTGAACCGTATAGAAGAACAGACTTCACGTTTGTGTTGAAAATCCGGATCTTGTGCAGAGTGAGAGAGGGCTGTTGATCTCCAGATCTGGCGCAGGGTGTTGAAGGCGTGTCTTGCTTTGTTGATTCGGCATTTAATGTCTTCGTCTGTGCCCCCATCTTTACTGACTACACTGCCCAGGTAAGCAAACTTGTCAACGTCCTTGATGTCTTCTTGGTGAAGTCGCACTGGGTCTTGCTGTTTGTAGTTCACCCTCATGACGTCTGTCTTAACGATGTTTATTTGGAGCCCAGTCTTCTCAGCTTCTTCTGCAACACGACAGAGCTTCTCTTGTGCATCTTGCTGCTTGTGGGAGAAGAAGCTGATGTCATCCGCAAAGTCCAGGGTCCTCCAGCTGCTTTGTGAAGGTCCACTGGATACCTGTCCTCCGGCCTGCTGTAGACTGTCTCATGACGCAGTCAATCACCATCAGGAAGATTGTCGGCGAAAGTAAACAACCCTGACGGACGCCGGTTTGTACAGAGAAGGGTTCTGTCAGCTTCCCATCGTGGATGACTTGGCAGATGGCATCTTTGTATAGTTGTTGGATGATGGTGACGAACTTTGGTGGAAAGCCGTAGCAGTACATCAGTTTCCAGATGACGTCTCTGTCGACACTGTCAAAGGCCTTCTGTAAGTCGACAAAAACTGTGTACAGGGGAGTCTGCCACTCAAGGGACTGCTCGATGATGATCCGGTGTGTCTCAATATGGTTCGTACATGATCTATCTTGGCGGAAGCTGCCTGTTCTTCTTCTTCCCAAGCGTCTGGTTATGGGCGGTCTTCAATCTCTCCAGGATGATTCTTGTCAATACATTCTTGTCCATGCATGTGTAGCTGGCCTTCTTCCTGTCCAAAGTAGATGATGGTGTCTCTGCTCGTAAGTCTTGTCTGTCCTGTTCCTGTCCATCTTGTCTCGCATAGGCCAAGTATCTTCAGATTGTATTTATGTATCTCTCTACTCACTTGAGCACGTTTTCCGGTCTCATACAGGGTTTAATATTCCAGGTCCTTCTCCTGGTCTTGGGTTTGGTCGTCAGAAGAGTAGTTGGCGCACTGGCTTCCCGAAGACTTTCACCAGCTCGCGTCATGGGCTCTACCAGAGAGGGCTTTTTTCCTCAACAAAGTTGTTTTCAGATATGTCGTTGCGGTTTCTGTAACAGGCTACTTTTTACAGGATCGGCTTATTAGCCCAATTCAAACCCCAAAGCTGGAGGGCCAGTAAGTGCTATCCGTCTGGTCTCTATCCTTTGACCTGTCTGGCGTGGGTGGCCCTACCAGGAGACGGATCTCTCACCAGCATAGCTCTCAGGGTCATAGAGACACGCAAATCCCTCAACCACAACAAGGTTGCACTCCCTGAGGAGTTCTGTTGACCTATTCTACTGGATTTGTCTATAGAACGTGTCTGGCAAAGTTTCTCATGGTCCTGGGCTCTTTTCCGTATGCTAAGGCACCGTTTGACTTAAGATCCCCGAAAGACTACCACCTACACCACAACTTGGACACAGGCTGGGAAGAGCAAAACCATTTCTTGTGAGACTCGAATCATGGACTCATGATGCGTTCGTTCCCGACACGATGTTGTACATTCGGCAGCCAACCGTCTTCAATCGTTAGAGATACCAATAGCGGATCGCCGTCACTCTAGTCTTGGTGTCTTAGTTCTACTAATAGTCATGGTTAGATAGTCAGGCGAGTTCAGTTATTTCAAACAAAGAAAAGTAACGACAGTTACACAACTGTGCGTCGGTAAGCAAACAGGCACACACAATATACCGCGCCCTAGTTATCCCCTTCCCCCACCTCCCTCCCTCCCCCCCTCCCCACCCCCGTCTTATTCCACACTCATTCTTCCAACATACACTCTATGCACCGACGTGCGCACGTACGCACGCACTCATGCACACTTATAGGCATACGTCCGGACACACACACACACACACACACACACACACACACACATGCACATGCACGCACACACACACACACACACACACACACACACACACACACACACACACACACACACACACACACACACAGATTTTCAGTTTCATCAATGAGGTGTCAGTGTGTGCAGATTAATCCATATACACTACCATCACATGTGCTAAGGCATGAGTTTACAGTGCGCAATAATAAGCTAATAAATAAATAAGAAAAACGAGTGAAAGAGTCGCACGGACAACGCAAAGCAAAAGCCTGATACATGAAAACCACCATACCATGCTGTGGAAAATTAGCTGACATGGTTTCGCCACTACTACATGTGTGTGTGTGTGTGTGTGTGTGTGTGTGTGTGTGTGTGTGTGTGTGTGTGTGTGTGTGTGTGTGTGTGCACGCGCGCGCGAGCGCGAGTCTGTGTGCGTACGCGCGCGCGCGCGCGCGCGCGTGTGTGTGTGTGTGTGTGTGTGTGTGTGTGTGTGTGAGCATGCGCGCGCGCGTGTGTGTGTGTGTGCCCGCGTGCGCTTATCTGTATGCGCGCTCGGTCGCGCGCTCGCTTGCGCGCGCGCGCGCGCGCGCGCGCGCGCGCGTTGTGTGTGTGTGTGTGTGTGTGTGTGTGTGTGTGTGTGTGTGTGTGTGTGTGTGTATGTGTGTGTGTGCACGCGTGCGAGCTCAGGTATGTGTCTACCTCTGCATGAGTGTGCATTTGTAGGCCTAGACACGTGTGTGTTTGTATTACTGAGTGCACGCCAACACCTGGACGTGCTACACACATGGTCCTGTTTGCGAAATGGAAATTTTAGAGTGTGATTATTTGTTTAAATCGTAACTGACGAAAAAGAAGTTTAGGGAAATATTAAACTAAATGAGTTTATTTTTGAACAAATTAAAAAAAAAAAGTATAGAAACAAACAAGTACATATAAGACACCTTACAGGTGCATGTACACAGACTCCACTTAACCTGTGCAACATCTAATATTCACTGACACACATATGCCATATACAGTCACTCGGTCACTGATAGTACCATTGTGCATGAGCCCCCAGAAACGCACGGATTGATAAGAACAATGGGGCATATGACGCCACCAGTCGTCTCTATTGATAAGAACAATGGGGCAGATGGCGCCGCCAATCTCTCAATCTTCGTGTCCGCCATCACGCTTCGACACAAAGAGAGACGTTTGGGGACAAAGAAACGTAGGCAGGCAGGACATGTTAAGACACAGACAGACAGACAAAAAAACTTAGGCAGACGTGTTAAGACACAGACAGACAGACAGACACACACTCACACACACACACACACATACACACACACACACACACACACACACACACACACACACACACACACACACAGAGGGCAGGATGTAAAAAAGCTGTATAGCTTATTCCTTTACCCTCAATAAAGATCATTTTGACTTCACACACACACACACACACACACACACACACACACACACACACACACACACACAGCAACATATATACTCTCTCTCTCTCTCTCTCTCTCTCTCTCTCTCTCTCTGCCACTACTCCCTCTTCTTCTTCTCTATCTCTCTCTCTCTCTCTCTCTCTCTCTCTCTCTCTCTCTCTCTCGGGGGGGGGGGGGGGGGGGGGGGGGGCGAAGCGCACCTGATAGCTCTCCGTTTGATTTCATGATTTGCAGTGATTCAAGTGTACGTACCCCACACAGTTTTGGTCAGTGTGCGTCAGAAGTGCCATGCCATCTGGAGCGCCTCTAGGGCTCTTTTCTCTCTCGTTTTCCTGGTCTTTATGATGAAGCGAGCTAGGCAAAAACTCGCAATGCGAGTCGCCATATTGCAGCTGAAAAGGAGAGTGGACGGTGTTGTGCAGGTTTGCTCCTCACGTATTTGTTCTGGCCTTTTGCCTCGTTGTGGAGATATTGAAACTAATCCTGGCCCCAACCCTGCACAAGGACGTGACAGCACCAGGCAGACCCGATTCTCCAGCACTGGGGCGAGCAGTGGCAGAGTGAGTCTGGAGAAAAACCTGTCAGCCCTCAGGGAGGCGCCTCTAACCAGCCAGTGAAAGAGCCGTCCCTGTCCGACCTCATGACCATGTTCCAGTCGATGGACAGGAAGTTTGACGAGGTCAAGCAGGACATACGTGTTCTCCGTAGGGCTATGCGGCCATGCAGGAGGAGATGAGAGGGCTGAGGCGGGAGGTGGACGACCTTCGACAGCAGAACCAGGACTTGCAGAGGAGGAACGACGACCTGGTTTCGAGAATGGACAACCTGGAAAGGAAGGTGGACGATCTGGAGGGGAGGTCCAGGAGAAAAAACATTCTCTTCTCTTCTATGGCCTCGCCAGGAAGGAGAATGAGACAAGCGTGCAGTGTGAGGACATCATTAGGGAACTTATCACTGATCGGCTGGAACTGTCTCGCGACGTAGAATTGGATAGGGTCCATCATGTCAGTTCCAAACCGGATTCCCCGATATTGCACGATGTGATTTTTACAAACAGAAAATGGACATACTTAGAGCTAAACGGAAACTCAAGGGCACCAAAATTTTTGTAGGGGAGGACTTTTCCACAAGAGTGAGAGACATAAGAAGAAAACTAACCCCTCATCTTAAACAGGCAAGAAGTGACGGGAAACGTGCCGCAATGATCCATAATCATCTCCTTGTGGACGGAACTCGTTGCACGTTGGACTCGGGTGATCGTCTTGTGGTGATGAAATAGGGGTTAGGCCGGTTCTGTATTTATCCTTGTTTTTTGTCCGCTGCTGTGGAAGGAACGCATACTGAGTCGACGCAGGTGGCCTTGTCACAGCGCAACAATGTCAGCGAGTTGGCGCCACATGAAAATTGTGCGCCTGTGTTCTGTGACGAGGTTTCTGTGTCGCCGGTACACGTGAACAGCTCTGTTGACGATGTGTCGAATGGAAATGTGTGTAGACTGACCTCGTTAGTGATGAATGAGTTTGATGATGTTAATGTATGTAATAAAACGAAACCCTTTTCTTTCTTCATTGGAACGTTAATGGACTACTCACAAAAATATATGATCATGATTTTGTTTCGTATATTTGTTCCTTTGATTTTGTTTGTTTAGTTGAGACGTTTGTAGAAGATTTTCAGGTGCCTATTTTTAAAGGGTACACATTGTTCTGTAAGCCTGCTGTTAAACTGTCGGCAGACGGAAGACATTCGGATGGAATTATATGTTTAAGAAATGAGCTGTGTCTTTTTTGTCAAACCTATATGTGTGGAGTCTCATCCTTTTTTATACTTTTGTGTTGGATAAATGCCTTTTCGGCATTGAAAGACACATTTTATGTGTTTGTGCTTATATACCACCAGAGAACTCACCATATTATGTGCATTTTGATTATGAAAATGGTGTTTCTTTATTGGAAGATTTTTTATGTGATTGTTTGCTTATATAATAAAGAACATGATATGTACATAGTAATTAATGGAGATTTAAATAGCAGAACCTCAAATATATTTTGTGACTTAGAATCTAATGAGTGTGATTTTTGTAATCAACATTTGAGTGGACCTTTGAACCTGAACAGAAATTCTGAAGACCGTGTGATTAATAATTAACATGTGCACTGTTTTTGACCTGTGTATTTTGAACGGTATGTGTGAGGATGACCTTCAAGGTCATTACACGTACATAGCTGATAATGGTAACAGTGTAGACGATTATTATTATTTTTTTTTTTTTACTGTCGTATGATTTGTATTCAAGAGTGTCTGATAGCACCAGAATGAACGTGTCTGATAGAATTGAATCTGACCATTTGTCTTTGGAATTATATATTCACTTCCCTATGAATAATGAAATTTGTGTTCAGGATGATGTTCAAATTTTCGAAAAGTTTGTATGGGACGAAACCCTTAGCAATGTGTTCAGAGACAACATCTGTTCAAACGACATGCAAAGACAGTTTGAAATGGCGATCAGTTTAATAGATATAAATATCAATGAAGCACTTGAGGTTTTAAATCATTGTATAAAAGATGCAGCAGACTGTATGAAGAAACAAATATACATTGGTAGGTACGTGAAAGATGACGACTGGTATGATAAAGAATGTCGTGCATCAAAGAAAACTGTACGCAATTTGTTGACGAAATTTTAGCGTACTTTGTCTCCACTTGATCGCACTTCTTTATGTATAGCAAGACGTGAATATAAACATTTGTTAAAGAGAAAAGAGAAGCAATTCAATGAGACTCTATTAACTGACTTATTACGATCTGTAAATAATCAAAAAGATTTCTGGGAATCTGTGCGTAAAATATCTACAACAAGAAGGCAGATATCGAGTGACATTAGCATAAGCGATTGGTATGTGCACTTTAAAGAATTGTTAGAAAGAAAAGACAAGTTTGATAATGTTCTGGTTCAGGGAGAAAAGTAATAGTGACCAAAGTCCTTATGATGCTGTTAAGAATGATGATGTTTATGACAATGTTGATATGATGATGATGATGATGACCATGCTGCCGCTGCTGCTGCTGCTTTTGATGATGATGATGGTGATGATGATGATGAAGAAATAACGATGATGACGGCGAAAATAATTTGAATCAACCTATCTCAGTAGAAGAAGTTTTGATTGCGCGCTGAAAACTCTGAAAAGTCGCAAGGCTGCCGGTCCGGATAAAATCATAGGGGAATTTATTAAAAAAATGCCTGCAAATCAAATTTGGTAATGGAATTTTTGGTAATTTTTTTTTAATTATTGTTTGAGAGAGGCATATATCCTGAAAGCTGGTGTGAGTCAATTGTTGTGTGCCACTATATAAAAAGGGTAATGTTACCAATCCAAATAACTACAGAGGAATCTCGTTGTGCAATGTTTGCAGCAAACTGTATAGTGCAATTATTAATAAAAGACTTCAAGTGTGGGTTGAGGACAATAACATTACAGGTGAGTTTCAAGCTGGGTTTAAACAAAATCATCCCACCATAGACCATATGTTCACATTATTGGCTTTCATTCAAAAACAATTTTGTCTGAACCGTAAGTTGTATGTTGCTTTCATCGATTTTGAGAGAGCGTTTGACTCTATCAATAGAACCATACTTTGGCCTATCTTGTTAAAAAACGGTATTATTCGTGGAAAGATGTATAAATGCATTATGAGTATGTATGATTGTGTAAAGGGTAAAGGTACGATGTGGTGCTGCTTTAACTGATTATATCAATTGCACATCAGGTGTTAGCAGGGTGATGTTTGCAACCCAGTTTTGTTTTCTTTATTCATTAATGAGCTGACTTTGGAGGTGATAAACTCTGGAAGACATGGTGCCCATTTTGTAAATGATGCTATGGAAATATTTATTCTACTGCTTGCCGACGACGTGGCATTAATGTCTGAGACAGTAATAGGCCTCCAAACTCAACTAAAAAGTTTGCAAAGGGCAGCTAATTCACTCCAGCTGAAAGTAAATTTGAGTAAAAGTAATATAATCGTTTTCAGAAAAGGGGGTTACCTTTCCGCTCGGGAAAAAATGGATATATGATGGGGCAAATATGCCTGTTGTAAATGTATATAAATATTTAGGTGTATATTTCTCTACGCGATTAAGTTTCACTTTCGCATGTAAAGATATGCTTGCAGAGCCAAAAATGCATTGCTATGTTTTATGAAGAAGTTGTCGAAGCTGAATAATGAATCTCTTACTTTGTTTTTGAAATTGTTTGATGCTCAAATCCTGCCTATGCTAAAATATGGGGCTGAACTGTGGGGTCTTGATGCTGCCGCTGCACAATGCGAAAAGGTTCATTTATTTGCTTTAAAAAAAGTTCTTAGGTGTATCATCACAAACCCCCAATGATCTTGTGTATGGATAGACTAACAGATATCCCATATCTTTGCACTTCACTGTTAAATGTATCAAGTACTGGCTCAAATTAACTCAGATGGCTGAACATAGATTACCCCATAAAGCTTATAAAATGCTAGTAGAACTAGATAATAGAGGCAAGATGAACTGGGTGTCACGTGTTAAGGCGAAATTATATGAACACGGTTTCGGGGTACGTATGGCTTAACCAAGGTGTCGGAGATATGAACAGAACAGTTTTCTTCGTACCTTTAAAGAAAGACTAATTGACTGTAGGTGGCAAGACTGGAATTTTCAGAATAGTGACAGGTTTAGTTTCTATAGAACATTTATTGATGTGCATTCTCTGCCAACGTATATGTCAATGACCATGGGACAGGCACTTGAAGTTTTATGATGACAAAATTTAGAGTTGGTGTTTCTGATATTCTTGTTCATCACTGCCGTTATAGACAAGTAAATGCCTCTGGTCTGCTGTGTCCATTATGTCGACAGTCAAGAGAAGATGAAGTGCATTTTGCATTAACTTGTCCAGAGTTACAAGATATAAGAGAGAAAAGTTTATTCCCCCAAATTTTTATACAAGACCTTGCCTATTCAAGCTTATTTTGTTAATGTCATCCAGTATTTTTATTCAAAGCTTTCAAACGGCGAAGCATTTGTGCTTTGTAATTATTATTATAGTTTCGTAAAGCGATTTTGTTATGTTTCATGTGTATCCCCTTCTGAGGGGCTAAGGCCTGTAAGAATAAAACATTTGAATCTGAATCTGAATCTGCGTCTCTCTGGCCAGGGCACAACCCAAGATGACCCTCGGATGTTACGCAGAAGACAACGCCGGGAGACTCTGTCTTATGCTGTACCCCCATCGGAACGGGCAATGGCTTATACTGATTAAAAATTCAAAATTTACGTTCTCTCTCTCTCTCTCTCTCTCTCTCTCTCTCTCTCTCTCTGTGTCACACACACACACACACACACACACACACACACACACACACACACACACACACACACACACACACACACACACACACACACACACACACACACACACACACGCACGCACGCACGAAGCACGCGAGCTGTTTTTGATGTTGTGTATTGTTTTATTGTGTGTTTTATTTTATCAAGAGGTGTGGGGGGTGTAACCCGTTCCTTTCATCCCGTTCTTTTTGGGACGTTTCCATGGGAACGACAATCGTAGTATGGGGTTGCAGACAAAAACTGCCATTTACCAGGACAAGACAGCTGGAGACCACTAAAATTGGCTGGAGGTTGGAATCCACAAGATGCACATTGTCTCTGTAGGAGACCTCTAAAATTGGCTGGAGGTTGGAATCCACAAGATGCACATTGTCTCTCTAGGAGACCTCTAAAACTGGCTGGAGGTTGGAATCCACAAGATGCACATTGTCTCTGTAGGAGACCTCTAAAACTGGTTGGACGCTGGAATCCACAAGATGCACATTGTCTCTATAGGAGACCTCTAAAACTGGTTGGACGTTGGAATCCACAAGATGCACATTGTCTCTGTAGGAGAGACCTCTAAAAATGGTTGGACGTTGGAATCCACAAGATGCACATTGTCTCTATAGGAGACCTCTAAAACTGGTTGGACGTTGGAATCCACAAGATGCACATTGTCTCTGTAGTGGTTGGACGTTGAAATCCACAAGATGCACATTGTCTCTGTAGTTTTCTGGCGAATTTTTGCTGCCACATCAACAATTGTCACTTTGGGGTTTAGCACTCATAGACTATGAACAGCAATTGATTCCGTTTTGTTTTTATTTGCCTGTGAGCTGATTTCTACACAAGACAGAGTTAATGCCACGGTGTCTCGATAGACGTGCGGTGATATGATGCTTCAGACAATACAGGAATAAAAACAGTTAATGCCAGGATGGTTCGATAGGCGTGCGGTGATAGGACGCTTCAGACAATAAGGGAATACAAACAAATGCTCATTGCTTTGGTAGCGAGTGGGCTTCAAAACTGGTGTGAGAAACCACGTGAGGTCAAATGAAGATATGTACTACGACAACGCAAATACATTTTTACGTTCCTCAGTCGAAGTATTTAAGTGATGTGTGTGTGTGTGTGTGTGTGTGTGTGTGTGTGTGTGTGTGTGTGTGTGTGGAAGTATTTAAGTAATGTTGTGCGTGTGTGTGGGGGTGTGGGTGTGTGTGTGTGGTGGGGTGTACATGAATACAAAACTCCTTTTAACTTGTTCCAGCTGGTAACAATGATTTAGTCCGACTTGATGTTAAGCACGCAATTTGACAATGGTATTCAGCAGAGCATTATGTTGGAATATGTCCATACCTAGTCAATCAGTGTGGGTATTCTGTGTGTGTGGATTGTGTGGCTATTGGATAGTGTGGGCTATTGAATAGTGTGGGCTATTGGATAGTGTGGGCTATTGGATAGTGTGGAGCTGAAAAAAAGAGGGAGGAGGATCGGAGAGAAACATCTGAAGTACCTGGTGTGTGTGTGTGTGTGTGTGTGTGTGTGTGTGTGTGTGTGTGTGTGTGTGTGTGTGTGTGTGTGTGCGTGCTGTGTGTGCGTGTTGTGTGCGTGCGTGTGTGCGTGCGTGCGTGTGTGTGTGTGTGTGTGTGTGTGTGTGTGTGTGCGCGTGTGTGTGTGTGTGTGTGTGTGTGTGTGTGTGTGTGTGTGTGTGTGTGTGTGTGTGTGTGCGTGTGTGTGTGTGTGTGTGTGTGTGTGTGTACGTGCTTGCGTGTGTGCGACGTGCGTGTGTGTGTGTGTGTGTGTGTGTGTGTGTGTGTGTGTGTGTGTGTGTGTGTGTGTGTGTGGGTGCGTACGTGCTTGCGTGCGTGCGACGTGCGTGTGTGTGTGTGTGTGTGGTGTGTGTGTGTGTGTGTGTGTGTGTGTGTGTGTGTGTGTGTGTGTGCGTGTGTGCTTGCGTGCGTGTGTGTGTGTGTGTGTGTGTGTGTGTGTGTGTGTGTGTGTGTGTGTGTGTGTGTGTGTGTGTGTGGTGGCGGAGGGGAGCGTACAGGAGGGGTTGATAGACGAGAAATTTTGGAGTGGGGAAAGGGGTGTTAGAAAAGGAAAAGTGAAGAA
>JADBJO010003126.1:205005-210005 GCA_016801955.1 Conus betulinus | reverse complement strand
AAGTTCACAAGGAAATGGCTTGGTGTCCCCCACCTGTCTGACTGACATAGCGCTGTACTGTCGCCAAGCAAAGCTGAAACTACCACTGAAATCCATCCTGGAGGAATACAAAGCAGGGAAGATCAGACTTCAAAGCATGCTGGAGGACTCAGGAGACAAGGTGGTAGAAGCAATCAAGCCCCAGCTGAAGACAGGCAGAAAATGGAAAAGTTCAAGAGGCGATGGATTCTGCAAAAGAAAGTCTCAAGATCAGAGAAATAACAGGACACACACACAGACCAACAGACAAGGACTGGGGGTGACCAAAACTGAATGGTGGTCAAAGGCCAAAGGAAAAGCCAAAAAGAGACATGATGATTCAGGAGATGAGAAAAGAAGAAGACCAAAAAAGACTCCAAAAAGCAGTCCAGCAGAGCCAGCAAGGGCAATGGACAACGTGGGAGAATGCACTCCAAAGAAGTCTCACTTGGAATGACATTTGGCACATGGCCCCTCTCAGGATCAGCTTCATTCTCAGATCTGCATATGACCTTCTGCCCTCAAATGCAAACTGGTGAAGTGGGGAAAAACAGACGATCCTTCATGCCCCCTCTGCCATGAAAAAAAAAACAGTGGAGCATGTCCTAAGCTCATGTAAAGTAGCCCTGGCTCAAGGAAGGTACACATGGAGGCACAACCAAGTGCTCAAAGAGATTGTACAAGTAGTCTGGGCTAGTACCAACACCCACAAAAGGGAAAATCAGGACTCCAAAAGCACCCGCAACATTCTTCACGGCAGGAGGCAGCGAAATCATGGCCAAGAACAACAGTGCCACTCGGAACATGCAGGCAGAGTCTGCTGGACGGGGCAGATGACTGGGAGTGCACTGCAGACCTCCCAGAATGGAAGAGTCACCCAGAGATCATCATCGCAAGAGTGGCATGAGACCAGACATAGTAGTCCACTCTCAGTCAACCAAGCAACTGATCATGATCGAGCTCACGGTGCCATATGAGAACAGAATGGAGGCAGCTCAATCTCTACAAGACTGAAAAGTATGCTGGTCTGGCAAACAGCCTGAGGAGAGAAGGCTATCAGGTCAAAGTCCTCACTGCAGAAATTTGGAGCTAGGGGTTTTGTAGGAACGTCTGCATACAGCCTCATGAAATAGTTCTCAGTTGCAGGGAGGGAAAAAAACAGAGCCCTGAGAGCAATGGCAGAAGCAGCAGAGAGGTGTTCAAGCTGGATCTGGTCAAGGAGGAACAAAAGTGAACTTCATAAGGCTTAACTTTCCTACAAATATCAGGTGTCCCAGTGGCTCAGTGGTTAGTGCACGAGTCATTAAGTGGAATATGAACATGTCCAGAGGGTCTTGGGTTCGAATCCCAGCCATGGCTCATCCCAAGATGGGGAAAAAAAAAGGGCAGCAGGGGCATCCAGAGTCATGAACCGGGTGTGGCCCAACCTCCCTAGAGTGTCAGGAAATAAGGGCCGAAGCACTTGTTTGAAGGGGGCTTCTCTTCTGAGGACTCTGCTGCCACGCTCTCCACGAGTTTCTTTCTACTTTCTACTGTTACTCTCGGCTGTAACGGCCTGTAAGGGTTTTTCTTCTTTACAGAATATCTCAAAAAGTACTTGGCCGATCTTTCTGAAAATTTGTAGGTAGGTATGTTCATTATGGGTCACGAATAGTGCGTGATGTTTTTGTTTACCGTTATAACCGTTACTAACGGCTGTAACAGCCTGTAACGCTTTTTCTTCTTTATAGAATATCTCAGAAAGCACTTGGCCGATCTTTCTGAAAACTTGTAGGTATGTTCATTATGGGTCAACAATGATGCCCGATGTTTTTAGTTCACCGTTACAGCCGTACTAACGGCTGTAAGGGCCTGTAACGCTTTTCTTCTTCTCCATGGAATATCTCTGAAAGTACTTGGCCGATCTTTGTGAAATTAGCAGGTATGTTCATTATGAGTCATGGATGATGCCCGATGTTTTAGTTTAACCCGTTATATCCGTACTAACGGCTGTAACGGCCTGTAAGGGTTTTTCGTCTTTATAGAGTATCTCAGAAAGCGCTTGACCGATCTTTGTGAAAATTTGTAGGCATGGTCATTATGGTTCACGAATAATTTCCGATGTTTTAGTTTACCGTTATATCGTTACTAACGGCTGAAACGGCCTGTAACGTTTTTTTTCTTCTTCATGGAATATGTCCGAAAGTACTTGGTCGCTCTTTGTGAACATTAGCAGGTATGTTCATTATGGGTCACGAATAATGCCCTATGTTTTAGCTTACCGTTATTGCCGTTACTAACGGCTGTGACAGCTTGTAACGGTTGTTTTTCTTCATGGAATATCTCAGAAAGTACTTGGCCGATCTTTGTGAACATTAGTAGGTATGTTCATTATGGGTCATGGATGATGCCCAATGTTTTAGATTACCGTTATAGCCATTACTAACAGCTGTAACGGCCTGTAACGTTTTTTCTTTTATGGAATATTTCAGAAAGTACTTGGATGATCTTTGTGAACATTAGCAGGTATGTTCACTATAGGTTACAGATGATGCCCGATGTTTTTAGTTTACCGTTATACCGTTAGTAACGGCTGTAACGGCCTGTAACAGTTGTTTGTCTTTATGGGAATATCTCAGAAAGTATGTGACTGATATTTCTGAACATTTTTAGGTATGTTCATTATGGGTCAAGGATGATGCCTGGTGTTGTTTAAGTTTTCCGTTATAGCCGTTACTAACGGCCCATAATGGTTTTCTTCTTTATGGAAAATCTCAGAAAACACTTGGTCAATCTTTCTGAAAATTTTGTAAGTATGTTCATTATAGGTCACAGACGATGGCCGATGTTTACCAGAATAGCCATTACTAACAGTTACACCAGCCCAAGACGGTTCTTCCTCTTTATGGAATATCTCATGCGTATTCAGGATAAACTGGGAGTAGTTTATATGCTTTGCATCTTGTTATTTTTGTTGTTGTATAGAAAGATTGAACTTTGAAAGAAAAACAGGTTGGGGTAGAAAGGGGTTTGGGGAATGGGAGAGGTGGTGTCGGCCAAACAGTCTACACGAATAACCCAGCGGTTTCCTAATGGAAGGAGACATGGACGTTATTAGCGCCCCCCCCCCCCCTCCCACTTCCGGCCCTTATTCTTGTGGGGGAACTCTGCATGCCTGAAAGGAACAGAGACCAGCTTTAAGAGCATGGCGGAATTGAGTGGTTTACGTAAAGTCTGTCTTCAATGTTGCAAAGAAATCTGAGAATTAAAAAAAACAGGGATATAAATTAAGATACATAGAAATTAAGATACACAGAAACTAAGATACATATAAATTAAGATACATAGAAATTAAAATGTAAAGAAATTAGATACATAGAAATTAAAATGTAAAGAAAATTAAGATACACAGAAATTAAGACACACAGAAATTAAGATACATAGAAATTAAGATACACAGAAATTAAGATACATAGAAATTAAGATACACAGAAATTAAGATGCACAGAAATTAAGATACATAGGAATTAAGATACACAGAAATTAAGATACATAGAAATTAAGATACACAGAAATTAAGATATACAGAAATTAAGATACACAGAAATTAAGACACATAGAAACATAGACATACTGAAGAGCATGTTAAGACACATAGAAATTATGATACACAGAAATTAAGATGCACAGAAATTAAGATACACAGAAATTAAGACACATAGAAATTGAGATACATACAAATTAAGACAGACAGAAATTAAGATAAGCTGCATAGAAATTGAAATATATAAAGGAATTTCTAGTTATCTCAGCTTGCCAACAGCGATTCAAAGCATCTTGGGTGAGGGGTAATTGTGTTTTATACAAGGTGGATCGTAAGCCTTAAGACAACTATACTGAAGCGCATGTTACATTTGAGACAATGAAAACAGTATTGTCGGCACCATCAAGTTTTCGTTGCAGCTGACACCTTCATGACACCAACGTGTTCACCCTCATCGATCATCAAACCAAAAGCAACTTAGAAATAGTAAAGTCTGTGGCCATTCATACTGTACCTTAGTACTGGTTTCGTCTAAGATAAAAGTCAAAAGTCTTCGGTGCCAAATGACTGTCGTTGTAAGGATTTTAATATCGTATTGCATTATATTGCTCTTGTTTTTTTTTTTCCTACTTATTTTAACTTAAAAATAATGAAATATAGGCTGATACACCCAGGGGGGCGCTTCCATGGAGATTGCGTTGTGTCGTGTCTGGTGGTCGTACAACTGCATCTGACATGGAGCAGTTACATACCTTGACGTCCAGTGGCATGCCCTGCGCGTGTCTATACCCTGTGTTGCAGGATTGTTGCCGGCAGACTGGTTCGGCAGTTGAGGACAGTACGTCTCTGATTCCCGGCAGACCGGTTCGGAAGTTGAGGACAGTGCCTCTCTGATTCCCGGCAGACTGACTGTTCGGCAGTTGAGGACAGTACGTCTCTGACTCCCGGCAGACTGGCTCGGCAGTTGAGGACAGTACGTCTCTGATTCCTGGCAGACTGGTTCGGCAGTTGAGAACAGTACGTCTCTGATTCCTGGCAGACTGGTTGGGCAGTTGAGGACAGTACGTCTCCGATTCCCGGCAGACTGGTTCGGCAGTTGAGGACAGTGCGTCTCCGATTCCCGGCAGACTGGTTCGGCAGTTGAGGACAGTGCCTCTCTAATTCCCGTCAGACTGGCTCGGCAGTTGAGGACAGTACGTCTCCGATTCCCGTCAGACTGGTTCGGCAGTTGAGGACAGTGCCTCTCTGGGTCCCACTGCCACCTTCGGCTGTATCTGTCTCTTCGTGGTCTTGTTTTAAGGGGAATTCACTTGTTTCAAGGGGAATTCACACAATAATTCACATAAAACATTCGCGCGTAAGTACGTTCGATTGGCGCAAAAGAAAAGCAACGAGGACACCAGTATTTCTTGTATGTGAATTGTTTGACACAAAAATCAACGTGTGTTCTTTATAACGT
>JADBJO010003126.1:195005-197505 GCA_016801955.1 Conus betulinus | reverse complement strand
AAGTCATCTGCTACTTCGTTTATAAATAAACAGAAAATCTTGGGTGAAAGTAAGCAGCATTGTTTAACACCCACTGGTGACTCAAAGAACTCTGTGATTGACCGCTGAAGTGAACACATCGCAAAGCAGAGCTCTCTCCAAGCATGCCTGTGAACTGTATCGTTTTTCGTTCGGCCTGCGGCTTCTTTATCCCTGTGTACATCAGGTTTATGATGGAAAGAGCCTTACAAAGTCAGAAACTGAAAGCCCAAGTCATTAAAACCCGCAACAGATTGGGCATTATTTTGTTTGTGTTTGTGGCCTTGCATCTGTTGTGCTGTGGAGATTGTCACCCAAATCCCGGACCTGTTTCGCACACGAAATCAATGACAGATGACACAGAGAACGGTACCAGCCCTTTCAAAATGACCGACACCGGTGCTGTTCAAAGTGTCAATAATCCACACCGAAGCCCAAAAAAGAAACAGATCCAATGACATTGGCAACAAGGTGAGCAACGAAGAACTGCACAGTGACATTAGAGCCTTGATCAGAGAACAAAGCCAGATGAGAGAGTGTATGGAGGAACGTTTTATGTCCAAACAAGACACATTAAATACACGACTGCAGGGAATGCAGGACATGAGAGAGAGAGAGAGAGAGAGAGAGAGAGAGAGAGAGAGAGAGAGAGAGAGAGACAGACAGACAGACAGACAGACAGACAGACAGACAGACAGACAGACAGACAGACAGACAGACAGAGAATAAGTACATACAATAGCCATGCGTATACATAATGCGAAATATCACAGACGGGATGTATTAACTAGGATACTTTATAAATTACATTTTAAAATTTCATAACAGATCACCTTAGCTGTTTTTTCTTAATTTTTCCAAACACAAACGCATTCAAGACGACAAACGTATCAATAGATAAACACAGTAAAACATTTCTTGTTACATCTGATTTTTTAGCGTATCACAAAAAGGGGAACACTTTTTTTTCCGAAAGCAGTAACGCATAAAATGAATTAGTGACCTCATAGAACATTAAATAAAGCAGTAATGCATAAAATTAATAAATGACCTCACAGAATACTAAATAAAGGAATGACAAACACGGAAAGGGAACAAGATAATGAAGCAAAGAAGAATACAGTCAGATGACGTAATGAATAGGCATTCACTTTCACCGTCTCCCCCTCACCACCTTTCCCCACCTCCACCCCTCCCCTCGCTCCATCTGTTCCCTGCCTTACCCCCTTTCCTCCCTGCCACCCCTTGCCCTCCTCCCCATCCCCCCTCCTCTGTCATTCCCTTTTTTTTGGTGCGTTTTCAGCGGGTGTGTTCGGAGAGAGACATCAACAACGCCAGTTTTGACTTTCAGTTTCAGTTTTCACATTTTGCCTTAGGATTTCCACCGAACTTGACCCCGTTGTACGTTTCATTGTTTGACGCGCTGACGCGCCATTGTACGTTTCATTGTTTAACGCGCTGACCTCATTGTACGTTTCACTGTTTAACGCAGTCACCCCGTCGTACGTTTCATTGTTTAACGCGCTGACCTCGTTGTACGTTTCATTGTTTGACGCGCTGACCCTATTGTACGTTTCATTGTCTGACGCACTGACCTCATTGTACGTTTCATTGTTTAACGCGCTGAACCTGTTGTACGTTTCATTGTTTGACACGCTGACCTCATTGTACGTTTCATGTTTAACGCACTGACCTCATTGTACGTTTCATTGTTTGACGCACTGACCCCATTGTACGTTTCATTGTCTGACGCGCTGACCTCATTGTACGTTTCATTGTCTGACGTGCTGGTGTTGACCTTGACGCACTTCTCCTGAGGGCTGGACTGCTATGAAATATCACTCACACACAAACACACACACACACGCGCGCGCGCGCGCGCGTGTAGACACCCAGACACACACACACACACACACACACACACACACACACACACACACACACACACACACATACACAAACACACTCTCTCTCTTTCTCTCGCTCTCCCTCTCTCTCTCACAAACACACACACACACACACAAACACATATGCGCGCGCGCACGCACACGCACACACACACACACACACACACACACACACACACACACACACACACACTCAATATCTATCTGTATCTCTCTTTGTGTCTCTTTGTCTCAATGTCCTCTCTCTCTGTCTCTGTCTCTCTCTCTGTCTCTCTCACACACACACACACACACACACACACACACACACACACACACACACACAC
Source organism: Conus betulinus (assembly GCA_016801955.1). NCBI lineage: Eukaryota > Metazoa > Mollusca > Gastropoda > Neogastropoda > Conidae > Conus > Conus betulinus. Next base: position 195,254 of record JADBJO010003126.1, on the reverse strand, counting down.
ACACACACACACACACACACACACGACGTCGAGGTTTTCAGGACAAGGGCATTACCTGTACATTGAGGCGTCAGGCCGTCGTATGAACGGGGACACTGCACGCCTGCAGTCCCTGCCCCTCCGGCCATCCTCTCAGTACTGTCTGAGCTTCTGGTACCACCTGTATGGCCGTTCCCTTGGCAACATCAATGTCCGCATTAAGGTGAGAGGAAGCAGAGGCTCTGTGCGCGCGCTTGTGTGTGTGTGTGT
>JADBJO010003126.1:185005-192505 GCA_016801955.1 Conus betulinus | reverse complement strand
TCTCTAACATTCCAATTTATTCAGTATAAACTAGGTCAGTGTACGTAGTAATACGTCCTCATATCCTAACACCCCAATCTATTCAGTATAAACTAGGTACGTATACGTAGTAACACGTCCTCTAACATTCCAATCTATTCAGTATAAACTAGGTCAGTGTACGTAGTAACACGTCCTCTAACATTCCAATCTATTCAGTATAAACTAGGTCATTGTAGGTAGTAACATTCCAATCCTCTAAAACATTCTAAATCTATCCAGTATAAACTAGGTCATTGTACGTAGTAACACGTCCTCTAACATTACAATCTATTCAGTATAAACTAGTAAACGTAGTATACGTAGTAACACGTCCTCTAACATTCCAATCTATTCAGCATAAACTAGGTAAGTTTACGTAGTAATACGTCCTTTAACATTGCAATCAATCAGTATATAAACTAGGTCATTGTGCGTAGTAATACGTCCTAATATCCCAAACCCCAATCTATTCAGTATAAACCAGGTAAGTGTACGTAGTAATACGTCCTCTAGCATTCCAATCTATTCAGTATAAACTAGGTAAGTGTACATAGTAATACGTCTTCTAACATTCCAATCTATTCAGTATGAACTAAATCAGTGTACGTAGTATAGTAATTCATCCTCTAACATTCCAATCTATTCAGTATAAACTATGTCAGTGTACGTAGTAACACGTCCTCTAACATTCCAATCTATTCAGTATAAACTAGGTGAGTGTACGTAGTAATACGTCCTCTAAAATGCCAAACTAATCAGTATAAACGAGGTCAGATTACGTAGTAGTACATCCAATTTATTCAGTATAAACTAGGTAAGTGTACGTAGTAATACGTCCTCTAACATTCCAAACTATTCAGTATAAACCAGGTCAGTTTACGTAGTAATATATCCAATCTATTCAGTATAAACTAGGTAAGTGTACGTAGTAATACGTCCTCTAACATACCAATCTATTCAGTATAAACTAGGTCAGTGTATGTAGTAATACGTCCTCTAACATTCCAATCTGTTCAGTATAAACTAGATAAGTGTACGTAGTGATACGTCCTAACACATTTCAGTATAAACTAGATAAGTGTACGTAGTGATACGTCCTCTAACATTTCAGTATAAACTAGGTAAGTGTACGTAGTAATACGTCCTCTAACATTTCAGTATAAACTAGGTAAGTGTACGTAGTAATACGTCCTCTAACATTTCAGTATAAACTAGGTAAGTGTACGTAGTAATACGTCCTCTAAAATTTCAGTAAAACTAGGTAAGTGTACGTAGTAATACGTCCTCTAACATTCCAAACTATTCAGTATAAATTAGGTAAGTGTACGTAGTAATACGTTCTCTAACATCCCAGTCTATTCCGTATAAAAAACTGGGTATGTGTACGTAGTATTACGTCCTCTAGAGGTCTTGCAAGCTTGTACTCGTGGCCTTTTTCATCTGGTCTCAAGGTTAAAGCAGACGTCTGCGTAGCATATATGGACTGCGCCTCAGTTTCAGTTTCATCAAGGTGTCACTGCACGTGGAGTAGTCCATATACCCTGCATCACCTCTGCTAAGTAGAACAGTCCATATGCCCTGCCCCACTTCTGCTAAGTTTCGAGACCACAATGCACACGAATTGTAATTGATAGAATAATTAATGACTAGAATAAGACAATTTAAGAAGAGGGTCTCGTGGTCACCACTTAGCAGACGTCTGACCTGCGCATAAGCCCAACTAGCTGGTCAGACCATAACTACCTCCCAAACATTGTCTATGTCTAGTTGCAAAGTGAAACGACTGCAGGCGGAAATCTAAACAAATCTTAAATAAATGTCAGCGAACCGCCCAGAGAAACGTGGACAAACGAGTCACAAGACAAACCACAACGCGTTTCGACCTCTTAGGTCTTCTTCAGGTGCAACAAACATGAAACAAATAACGAAAATGCACTTAGCTTTGATCGCTTCTGTGTTCAGCGCAAGAAAGAAGGCGTTGAATGAAACCTAATCACCTGTTTTATTGAGACATAACTATCTACTTTCTTGAGTTAGTCACTGTTGATAACATTTTATTGCCACATCGGGCCAACGATCGGTAAAAAAGGGAAAAAAAGAACGGAGCTACAAAATCAGTGGCAGTCACTCTGATCAGGTGAACAGAGTCATTACTGCTTGTGGTGAAGAAAAGTGCTGTTTGACAGTAAATTACAGAAGTTACAGGAAGAAACTGATACATGTGGACTATTGACATTATAATGCGCTCAAAATCCTAAGGACCTCTGGGTTTGCTCTTTCTGGCAGGGCTGTCATTCCCCTCCATTGCTGTTTTTCACACATGCTGAGATCGTATTGTCATATTTGAACCGAGCTTTCCTTTCATCCAAACTTCATATTTGTCAGGGGTGAGCTTTTTGTGGCAGTGACCATGATGCACATGCAAGGTATATGTCAGGACTACCCACGTTGCATCTTATTCAGACATGTGCGTTGTGTATGTCAGATCGACCCATCCAGAGGGCTAAGTTCTGTACGATATTGTATTATATGACCCAAATCCTCATATTGCTTTCTACTTGTCAACACACACACACACACACACACACACACACACACACACACACACACACACACACACACACACACACACACACATATATATATATATATATATATATATATATATATATATATATATATATATATAGAGAGAGAGAGAGAGAGAGAGAGAGAGAGAGAGAGAGAGAGAGAGAGCGCGTATTGACCATGACCCTACTGCTAAAATGGCAACCGATTCCAACAAGATCATAGACAAATTAAAAAACAAATCCTATATAAACGACAACACACACATAAGTGGGCCAGGTTAGACCCCAGAAACACACGTACACTTATTTTTTACCATTTACCGAAAATACATTAAAGTCTTATAAACCCACCTGGTCGCCCCATAGTCTCTGTGTTGGAGGACCTACTGAAACTCTTTCTAAACTGGTTGATTATTGGCTTAGAGACTATGTCACCCGCTTACCTACCTATGTACAGGACTCTACACATGTGCTCAGACTAGTGAATGAATGGAACACCAAACTGGGTCCTTTTCCTCCAACTACGAAACTGGTAACCATTGATGTTAGTCTTTATACCAACATTCCTCATGACAAGACAAAAAATCTGTGGATCATTTTTTATCGCTTCAGCCCTGTGAAAAAGGTCCTCCCGGACCAGTTCTCCTTGAAATTATTAGACATATTTTAAAAAACATTTTTTTAACTTTTGAAGAGGCCATTTACCGACGAAAGTCAGGCACAGCTATGGGCACCCCCATGGTACCTACTATTGCCAACCTATTCATGGGGTGGCTGGAAAGCCGCCTATTTGAAATGAGTCCCATGAAAATAAACCCAGAACAATGGAAAAGCTTTACTGATGATATTTTACTGTTGTGGACGGGCACTGAATCGGACCCTTGATCGTTTCAGTGATTTTCTGACTCTGTTCACCCTTCCATCAAGTTTACAGTAAATGGCTCTTTTACTGAAATACCCTTCTTAGATATCCTTTTAAAACTTGAGAACGGGTACATTAGCACCGATCTGTATACGAAACAGACCGATGCCCATGCATACCTACATTTTAAAAATCTTGCCATCCACGCCATTGCATAAATAATGTAACTGTCAGCCAGTTTTTACGTTTACGACGCGTTGTTCCCAATATGGCAGATTTTAAAACTAACAGTGAAGACATGACTCAACACTTCCTACGCCGTGGTTATCCCCTCTCCATCCTTCTAAGAGCTAGGCAGAAAGCAGGAAACGCCCTTAGACTGGATACATTAGAATACAGGTGTGTGTGTGTGTCCTTCATTTAACGTCTATCCACTATTCGTGATATTAGACAAAAGAATACAGGTCTAAAAGAAAAAAATAGAGTACCTTTAGTTGTAACACATAATCCTTTAACCCCCCCCCCCCCCCCCCCTGCGAACCTGGCTGAAAGAACAACTACTGGTTCTGCACAATAGTACTAAGATGAGAAAGTCTGCACCAGTTCAACCAATTGTGGGGGGAAGGAACTGTAATTCCCTGAAAAACATTTTAATGCCCTCTGCCCTACCACTCTCAGTTGCAGCCCAAGATGAAACAGGATGTTATAGGTGCTTGAAAAAGGTGTAATATGTGTAGAACACTTGATGCAAAGTAAATATTTTACTAGTTCTAGAACTGGAGAAAAGTTTACCATAAGAGACAAGCTGGACTGTGAGAGCAGTAATATCATCTATCTGTTATTCTGTGATAAATGCCAACATGCACAGTACGTGGGTGAAACAAAAAAATCTCCGAAAACAAGATTCTACCAGCATAGGTCAAATGTAAAAAAGAACCACTGGCACCTTAGTCACACGACACTTTAATCAAAATGACCATTCTCTGACAGACATGAAATGTATTGTAATAGAAAGAGTGTGGTATCTTAACCTCCCCTCAAGGCTTAAAAGAGAGCTATTCTGGATCCACAAACTAAAGACTTTATTTCCTTTGGGCCTCAATACTTTGGAGGCATAATTGTCAGTTTCCTTTCCTCTCCCTTCCCCTCCTCCCCTTACTCCCTCACCTCTCATTTTAATCTATTCTATGTATTATATTAATTACCATAGTTTGTGTCTACTAAACAAGTTTGTTTTTTTTTTTTCATAGGGCTCAACTCAATACTATTTCAAATGCAGACTTAATCTCTTTTACTGAATATAAAGTGGGGGGTGAGTGAATGATGGTGTGTGCGTATGTGAACGTGTATGTCTGCGCGCGCGCGCGCGCGCGCGCGCGTGTGTGTGTGTATATATAAGTATGTGTGTGTATGCGTGTGTGTGTGTGTGGGGGGGGGGGGGATGGGGGGGGGGGATGGAATGTGGGGGGAAGGGGGTGGAGGGGGAGGGGGAGTGTGTGTATGTTGCTGTTGTTGTGGCTGGTATGGGTGTTGGTGATGCTGGTGTTGTTATTGCTGGTTTTATCCTTTCTGTTGTCGATTTTAATGTATAGGGGTGGGGTGGAGGAGAGGATGAGTGGGGTGATTCATTTTCTATTCTATATGTTCATTTTTATATCTGTGTACTATTTTTATGCCATTCCGGCCTATTGGGCATCTCGTATTTGGTGTGGAAGGTATTATCAGACTTATTGTCTTGCAATGCACTTCTTATCTCTTCTTGTTTTGTTATATTGCCTTCTAGCCCCCACCCCACCCCAAAACCCACCACCACCACCCCTTTCTCCTCTCCCCAGCCCCCCCCCCCCCCCCCCCCCCTTTCTCAATGTCTATTCTTAACCCCGCTCCCCCCCCCCCCCCCCCCCCCCCCCCCCCCTGCTTCTCTCTTCTCTTCCTACCTCTTTGTCTGTCTGCCTACCTGGTTTTTTCCTCTCTTCCCCCCCCTTACCCTGTGCCTCTCTCCCTCCCTCCCTCCCTCTCTCTCTCTCTCTCTCTCTCTCTTTTCCCCCCCCCCCCCTTACTCCTTTCTTTCCCTCTCCGCCTCCCCCTCCTTCTCGATATGACCGTAGAATTGAATAGTGGGTAACAGACTATATTCACTATGCGGCAGGATACGTTCTCGTTTATGTTATTTTAACATATCTGTATGTTATTTCTTGTAGACCACAGTAATCGATGTTTATGGGATATTAAGCCTTTCTAGAAGTAATCTATGTTCATGGGATATCAAGCCTTTCTAGAAGTAATCTATATTGATGGAACATTAAGCCGTTCTAGAAGTAATCTATGTATATAGGATACCAAGCCTTTTTAGAAACTAACGCCGTCATGTATCCCCTGGCGGGCAAAAAAAGTTTGCCTTAGTTTTCAGACATTGCACTGACTTGCTTACAGAGTAGGAAGTTTAAAAGAAAAGAAAAAAAAACCGCCTACCCCCTTTTGTTCTTCCCAGGTCATAATAGACGCACTATTTTTCTTATATTTTGGAGCAGATCGAGGACACAAGGCGAACCCAAAGACTGGTCTGTTTTGAAAGAGGTCTGCAGTCACTGCCCTTAATTTTTTTGTGTTTTAAAATAATATCATCTATCAATCCTATTATTTGATGTCATCATATCATATCATATCATATCATATCATATCATATCATATCATATCATATCATCATATCATATCATATCAAGTATCAATCCTATTTTATAACATATCATATATCAATCCGTTTATATCACATCATATCATATATCAATCCTATTATATCATATCATACCATCTATCAATCCAATTATATGATATATCATCTATCAGTCCTATTATATCATATCATATCATATATCAATCGTTTTATATCATTTCATTTTATCTATCAATCCTACCCTATATATATATCACATCATACATCAATCCTAATATATCATATGATATATCAATCCTTTTATATCACATTATCTCATATATCATATCATATCATCTCATATTAATCCTATCCTATCCTATCCTACCATATAATATCATGTATCAATCCTACCATATAGCATATATCAATCCTTTTATATCATATCATGTATCAATCCTTTGATACCATATCATGTCATATATTAATCCCATTATATCATATCATATATCAATCCTATCAGATCACATCATATATCAATCCTACCCTATCATATCACATCATATATCAATCCTATCCTAGCTTGTCATATATCATCCTATCCTATCATATCATATATCAATCTATCCTATCCTATCATCCTATCATATCATATCATATATATCAATCCTATCCTAACCTATCATATCATATATCAATCCTACCTCATCATATCACATCATATATCAATCTTATCCTATCCAATCACATCATATATCAATCCTATCCTATCATATATCAATCCTATCATATCATATATCAATCCATCCTATCATATATCATATATCATATCATATCATATCAATCATATCACATCATTCACATCATATCACATCATATCATATATCAATCCATCAATCCTATTATATCACATCATATATCTATCATATGATATGATATCATTTCATGTCATATATCAATCCTATCATATCATATCATATTTCAATCCTATCGTATGATATCATATAATATATCAATCCTATCATATCGTATCATATCAATTATATCATATTATAGATCAATCATATCATATCATATATCAATCCATCAATTATATCGTATCATATCATATATCAAGCCTATCCTATCCTATCATATCATGGGCCACGGCCGGCTCATGACTCCAGATGTCCCTTTGCTGCCCCCCTTTTTTTTCCCCCTCTTGGGACGAGTCATGGCTGGGATTCGAACCCATGACCCTGTGGACATGCTCATTTTCCACTTACTGACTCGCACTCTAACCACTGAGCCACTGGGACACCTGATATTTGTAGGGAAATTTAAGCCTTATGAAGTTCACTTTTGTTCCTCTTTGACCAGATCCAGCTTGAACACCTCTCTGCTGCTTCTGCCAT
>JADBJO010003126.1:175005-177505 GCA_016801955.1 Conus betulinus | reverse complement strand
GTAGACCTCATCCAAAGTGGAACTTCCCGCATCTTCTCTTCGTTCCTGAACTTCATCCAAATTTTAGGACACCACCACCACCACCACCACCAACAGCAACAACAGCGACAAGAGCAATGATGTTGAATGTAACAAGGATAGGAGAAAGATCTGTACGTAAGCATACTTTTATTTAACTTCTGTGGGCCAGTCAGTTTTGGGGTGAAAACAAAATTATTTCCTCCTAAGGGATCGTAATGGCAGTAACGGACCGAACGGATCTGAGATCCGCCGATAGGGGAAGCCGAAATAAATGCAATAGGAGTAATGCCTTTGGTTGGGAGGGGGGAGGGGGAGAGGAACGGACGATGAGCGATGAGACAGTGCAATCATTAATAGAAAAAGGAGAAGGAAAAGACATTGACTAGATAAAGTTTCGAAAAAAAAAAAAGAAAATTGTGGAGCAAACTATGTGCGTATGCGTCAATAGCCAGCGACCGATATCCAACATAAGCCCCGAACATATAAATCAAACAGGGGAGAAATTCTTCTTATTGAGATTGTTACCATGCAGAAGTGTTATCAGGTTCATAAATCTGTCTCTTCAGTCCGAATACTTTGAACATCACGGTTCATGACAGAGGAATCCAAGTCTTTTGCGTGATCTACAACGAGAAAACATCCAGCTTTGAATCATTCAAATCTTCCTTAGAGTCGCAACTTGTTTCTGTGAAAGTTGATATACCTTTTTTAAGTTTCAAACGTGGCCTTCGTTTACTAATTTAGATCTCATTGTATATAATCTCTCAACTAAGGTTTTAGCAAGAATCGTCTTACAAATATTTGAGAGTGTAACTGGTCTCCAGGTTTCTACCTGTTCACGTACTAGTTCTTTCCTGTTCAGTTTCCTTGTCTCCTGCTCTTTTAAATGATTCAACAAAATAGCACGATAACACTGTTTTCTTTAACTCCAAAAAGTTTCTTAAACTGAGTGGTTTAATTGTTTTTAGCAAGAAAAATAGCCAGATCTCATTGTGGTAAAGAAAAAAAAAAAACGTGCGTGCGTTTTTCCTCTGAAAGTGTGCACACAAAGCTGCTTTCTCAGTATCCAGAATCGGAAAATATATAAATATTCAATAGTATATATTTACATTGTGTCTGATGTATTTCATGTGACAGTAGTTTGGTCGTGAAGATAATATCCAGTTTGTTCTTGTACTATGTGGAACTGATCAGTCATAACTAATCCATCTACTTCTTGTACTATTTGGAATGATCAGTCATGAATTATCCATCTTTGTACTCTATGGAACTGATCAGTCGTGACTTATCCATGTGTTTATATGGAACTGAGCAGTCGTGACTTCTCCATCTACTTCTTGTACTATGTGGAATAGAGCAGTCGTGGCTTATCCATCTACTTCTTGCACTATGTGGAACTGATCAGTCATGACTTCTCCATCTACTTCTTGTACTATGTGGAATAGAGCAGTCGTGGCTTATCCATCTACTTCTTGCACTATGTGGAACTGACCAGTCATGACTTATCCATCTACTTCTTGCACTATGTGGAACTGACCAGTCATGACTTATCCATCTAGTTCTTATACCGTGGCAGTGACACCCACTTTTTACTAGCATGCCTTTTCCAAATTCAAAAATATTTTTTGTTAGTTAGTAAGTTCTTCTTCTATCGATTTTTTCAAAATTCATATTAGTGTTTTTCTAGCTTTTTCGAGTAAGGAAATTTCCCACGATTGCATTACATTACCTTTTTTTTTTTTTAAAATCTGAACCTTGTCTGGATCTCCTACAACCTGTCAGTCTTCGTTTCAGGCGAAACTATGGTCAAGTATTGTCTGACTCACATGTGCACTAGAGCTACCTATAACCCCTATTTCTCTGTGTTGCGCGCGCATGCGTGCGTGCGTGTGTGTGTGTGTGTGTGTGTGTGTGTGTGTGTGTGTGTGTGTGTGTGTGTGTGTGTGTGTGTGTGTGTGTGTGTGTGTGAGAGAGAGAGAGAGAGAGAGAGAGAGAGAGAGAGTGCGTGCGTGAGTGCGTGCGTGTGTGTGTGTGTGTGTGTGTGTGTGTGTGTGTGTGTGTGTGTGTGTGTGTGTGAGAGAGAGAGAGAGAGAGAGAGAGAGAGAGAGAGAGAGAGAGAGAGAGAGAGCGCGCGCGCGCGTGTGTGTGTGTGTGTGTGTGTGTGTGTGTGTGTGTGTGTGTGTGTGTGTGTGTGTGTGTGTTGCAAAATATTCCTATTAAAATCACCTTTGGTCTAAAAGTTAGGTTTCCTCGGCAATTCTTTAAAGGAAAGAAGAAATGTTAAACATCACAGCAGCCATATGCTGTATACAGCAAACTGTTAAAGATCACAGCGGCCATATGCCGTATACAGCAAACTGTTAAAGATCACAGTGGGCCATATGCCGTATACAGCAAACTGTTAAAATATCACAGTGGCCATATGCCGTATACAGCAAACTGTTAAATATCACAGTGGCCATATGCCGTTTACAGCAAA
>JADBJO010003126.1:165005-167505 GCA_016801955.1 Conus betulinus | reverse complement strand
CGTACAGCAATTTTTTTTTTTCATTCTGTCATAATGAAGCTACTATACAGTCGACATTAAGCAATTGTACATTCTATCATGATAAAGCTAGTATACAGTCGACATTAAGCAATTTTGCATTCTGCTAAAATCAAGTCTGTATACGATAGACACGGATCAGTTGTAATTGGGCTTGAAGTAGTCTGCATACACCTGACGTGAAAGCAGTTCTGAAGTCTCCTGAGCTCAACTAGTATGACGAAGTCTGCTGAAAATCGAAATAAAGGCAAGATTGAACTCTGCGAAAACGTCTGTTTACCAGAAACATAAAGATAACTCTGAAATGTTAAATTGTACTATAAACACTGAAGCAATTCTAAATTCTTCCATGGGAGAGTCTGTCTATGATACGCATAACAGCAGCTCTGAATACTGCTGAGATTAAATCTCTAAACCAATGGTATAAAAGCACTTCTGAACACACCAGGCCAAAGGCTGCATACGTTGGACATGAAAACAACAAGTCAAATTCTGGGGAGATGAGTTATTCGCACAAAAGACAGAAAAACAGTCGTATGTTCTGACAAGGTACATTATTCGCACAACAGACACAGAAGCAACAGTGTATTCTAGCATGATGAATTGTGTACATAATAGACAGAAAAGCGACCGTGTGTTCTGGCAAGATGAACCCCGTACTGAATAGACAGAAAAGCAATCGTGTATTTTGGCAAGATAAAGTCTGCAATCAGCAATAGGTATAACATCGATCGCTTTTTTTTAGGCAAGATGAATTCTGTATGCTGGCAAGATGAATTCTGCGCAAAATAAACATAGAACCAGTTGAAAGGAAATCTGAAATGAGGCAGGGAACAGTAAACAGTAAATAACAAACAGTAGGGTAATTCTTGCTCCAATGATGAAATAAACAACGGCTCCTCGTTTGTTGTGTGTGTGTCTGTGTGGTCATTTCTGCAAGGCAATTTGTTGTGTGTGGTCATTTCTGCTAGGCGATTTGTTGTGTGTGGTCTGTGTGGTCATTTCTGCTGGGCGATTTGCTGTGTGTGGTCATTTCTGCTAGGCGATTTGTTGTGTGTGGTCTGTGTGGTCATTTCTGCTGGGCGATTTGTTGTGTGTGTGTCATTTCTGCTGCTGGCGATTTGTTGTGTGTGGTCTGTGTGGTCATTTCTGCTGGGCGATACAATAGACCCCCTAATGTTTACACACACACACAAGCACGCACGCGCGCGCGCGCGTGTGCACACACACACACACACACACACACACACACACACACACACACACACACTCGCACACTCGCACACTCGCACGTACGCGCACACGCATGCAGAGAGAGAGAGAGAGAGAGAGAGAGAGAGAGAGAGAGAGAGAGAGAGAGAGAGAGAGAGAGAGAGAAGATTTCAATGAACCACACACACACACACACACACACACACACACACACACACACACACACACACACACACACACACACACACACACACACACACACAAAACAGTTTGCATGGCACTTTAGCGGTGAAACACCAAGTCTCATTCGCGTTAAACATTTTCTTAAGGCACTACTTTTTACAAGTAAATACTCACTGAGGCAATGGCCGCTGAAATCCATCCTGGAGGAATACGGAGGACTCAGGAGACAAGGTAGTTGAAGCAATCAAGCCCCAGCTGAAGACAGGCAGAAAATGGAAAGTCAAGAGGCGATGGATTCTGCAAAAGAAAGTCTCAAGATTAAAGAAATAGCAGGACACACACAGACCAACAGACAAGGACTGGGGGTGACCAAAACTGAATGGTGGTCAAAGGCTAAAGGAAAAGCCAAAAGAGACATGATGATTTAGGAGATGAGAAAAGAAGAAGATCAAAAAAAGATTCCAAAAAGCAGTCCAGCAGAGCCAGCAAGGGCAATGGACAACGTGGGAGAATGCACTCCAAAGAAGTCTCACTTGGAATGACATTAGGCACATGGCCCCTCTCAGGATCAGCTTCATTCTCAGATCTGCACGTGACCTTCTGCCCTCAAATGCAAACCTGGTGAAGTGGGGAAAAACAGACGATCCTTCATGCCCCCTCTGCCATGAAAAACAAACAGTGGAGCATGTCCTTAGCTCATGTAAAGTAGCCCCTGGCTCAAGGAAGGTACACATGGAGGCACAACCAAGTGCTCAAAGAGATTGTACAAGCAGTCTGGGCTAGTACCAACACCACAAAAGGGAAAATCAGGACTCCAAAAGCACCCGCAACATTCTTCACGGCAGGAGGCAGCGAATCATGGCCAAGAACATCAGTGCCACTCGGAACATGCAGGCAGAGTCTGCTGGACGGGGCAGATGACTGGGAGTGCACTGCAGACCTCCCAGAATGGAAGAGTCACCCAGAGATCATCAGCAAGAGTGGCATGAGACCAGACATAGTAGTCAACTCTCAGTCAACCAAGCAGCTGATCATGATCGAGCTCACGGCGCCATATGAGAACAGAATGGAGGCAGCTCAAATCTAC
>JADBJO010003126.1:147505-152505 GCA_016801955.1 Conus betulinus | reverse complement strand
CCTCAAATGCAAACCTGGTGAAATGGGGAAAAACAGACGATCCTTCATGCCCCCTCTGCCATGAAAAACAAACAGTGGAGCATGTCCTAAGCTCATGTAAAGTAGCCCTGGCTCAAGGAAAGGTACACATGGAGGCACAACCAAGTGCTCAAAGAAATTGTACAAGTAGTCTGGGCTAGTACCAACACCCCAAAAAGGAAAATCAGGACTCCAAAAGCACCCGCAACATTCTTCACGGCAGGAGGCAGCGAATCATGGCCAAGAACAACAGTGCCACTCGGGAACATGCAGGCAGAGTCTGCTGGATGGAGCAAATGACTGGGAGTGCACTGCAGACCTCCTAGAATGGAAGAGTCACACAGAGATCATCAGCAAGTGTGGCATGAGACCAGACATAGTTGTCCACTCTCAGTCAACCAAGCAGCTGATCATGATCGAGCTCACGGCGCCATATGAGAACAGAATAGAGGCAGCTCAAATCTACAAGACTGAAAAGTATGCTGATCTGGCAAACAGCCTGAGGAGAGAAGGCTATCAGGTCAAAGTCCTCACTGCAGAAATTGGAGCTAGGGGGTTGTAGGAACGTCTGCATACAACCCTCATGAAACAGCTCTCAGTTGCGGGGAGGGGAAAAAAAACAGAGCCCTGAAAGCAATGGCAAAAGCGGCAGAGAGGAGGTGTTCAAGCTGGATCTGGTCAAGGAAGAACAAAAGTGAACTTCATAAGGCTTAACTTTCCTACAAATATCAGGTGTCCTAGTGGTTAGTGCGCGAATCATTAAGTGGAAAATGAGCATGTCCAGAGGGTCATGGGTTCGAATCCTGGCCATGGCTTGTCCAAAGATGGGGAAAAAAAAGGGCAGCAGGGGGACATCCGGAGTCATGAACCGGGTGTGGCCCAGCCCCCCCCCTAGAGTGTCAGGAAATAAGGGCTGAAACACTTGCTTGAAGGAGGATTCTCTTCTGAGGACTCTCTGCTGCCACGCTCTCCACGAGTTTCTTTCTACATACATACATACATAGAACAATGGCGTAGGGACCACTTGATCAGTGTGTGTGTGTGTGTGTGTGTGTGTGTGTGTGTGTGTGTGTGTGTGTGTGTGTGTTCCTTTTTAGGGGGGGAAACATGCTACACAACCTAACTTTTCTCTGGCTTCAGTACATGGCTGGTGACAGGTCCTTTTCGCATTTGCTTTTTTATACAATGATGATGATAATAATCAATACTGAAAATATAATAATTATATAAATAATGATAATAACAACAACAGTAATAACAACGATAATAACAATATGATGAAAATAATAATAATCATCATCAGATGAAGATGAATATGAGGATAATGATAAGTAGTAGTAGTAGTAGTAGTAGTAGTAGTAGTAGTAGTAGTAGTAGTGATTATAATAATAACCACAGTAATAATGATGATGATAATAATAATAGCAATAATAACAATAACAACAATAATAATTATGGTGATAATGATAATAATGATGATAGTAATGATAGTGATAGTAGTAATGATAATGATAATGATGATCAAGATAATGATTGTGACAATGACTGGCAATGATGGTAATGATAATGTACTGCTCAAAACAATTGAAAGGCCACTTGGAAATTCTCTCGCTATTTCACAACAGAACGGAAACAACCCAAAACTGTGCTTTCAGCTATTAATTAAAACATCAGTGCCACAGATTAATGACAAAATTGATTTGAACAGCATGTTTTGTCACTTTCAAATCCACTACCCATCTTTTCAAAAGTCAGAACGCCAGAGATACACAAAAAAACACAGTCAGTAACGTGTGTGTCCGCCATTTGCGTGGATGCACGCGATGCACCTTTGCCTCATGGATTGAGTCAGAGTCCTCAAAGTCATCTGGGGTATTGCCTGCCACTCCTGCTCAAGGAACTGGAACAGCTGGTTGAGGTCAACTGGCGGGGGTGATTGCTTCGGAGTCGCCGGCCCAGCAGGTCCCATAGGTGCTCGATTGGATTAAGGTCCTGTGAGCAGGCTGGCCAGTCTATGTTGATCACGTGTTGCTGCTGAAGGAAGTTGTTGACGACTCGAGCCCTGTGAGGTCTGGCGTTGTCGTCTTGAAGTACCGCGCCTGGTCCAATAGCTTGCAGCGCTGGTAGCACAAGGGGCTGCAGGAAGCCATCCCTGTAGCCCACACCGTTGAGGTTGCCTTGCACCATGTGCAGGGGGTTTCTGTAGTTCCGTGCCATCCCTCCCCCACACCATTATGGATCCACCACTATAGCGATCACGCTCGCTCACGAGACCATCGTGATCGTTCTCCTTGCCGCCGCCAGACACGGTTCCTGCCGTCATGAAATGATAAGGCAAAAGCAGGACTCGTCAGTAAACAATACTCTTGCCCACTGATCTCTGGTCCATGCTAAGTGACGCTGGGCCCAAGCCAAACGAGCAGCACGGTGAGCTGGTGTCAGGACAGGACGGACGGCTGGTCGTCTTGAGCGCAGGTGTGCCTCTCTCAACCAGTTCCGAATGGTCTGGTCACTGACGGTGACATTGCCGGCTGCTTGCAGCTGCCCCCTGAGTGTGTCGGAAGTGGCCGTTCTCTGCCTCAGAGCTGACAGGCAACAAACCTGTCCTGCTGCCTGGAGGTGGACCTTGGGCGTCCTGGACGTCTTCGCTCAGCAACACTTCCTGTCTGGTTGAAGCGGTCTCTCAAAGTCTGAATGACTGAATGGGTGACTGACAGTCGACGACCAACCTCTCGCACCCCAACGCCCTCCTGAAGCCACGCAATTGCCCGCCCTTGGTCATCCTGACTCAGTCGTTGTCTCCGAGGCATGGTTGCAAAAGTGCCGTAAACACAGGCATAAATGCCCACCAGTCTCTCAAAACTGGCTGACCTGTGTTCAGATAAGACATGGATTGCACGTGCATTGCAGTATTCCTGCAGTTCAGATGTGCTCTGTTGCACAGGTCTGTTTGATTTGCACCCTTTTTTTCGTGCAGTATGTGCACATTTCAGTTCACCGCTGTGATGTGCATGACACAGACAGAGTTGATTTCTGATCAAATTCAAGTTGACTGATCAGGCATGCAACCAAATTCAGTAAGTTTGGGTGGGTGCAGTGCGATGATGATGATGATGAACTGTTATAAACCATCAATTGTGAAGGTGATCAGGTTGATGATCATAAGAACACTAAAAATAGAAGTAACATTTAGCATCATCAGCAGCAGCATCATATGCAGATGCTTGGCATGTGATATGCCAACAGATTGAAATGGATCATGCGGTCCCACAACAAACTTTGATTTATCCTTCCTGCACAAGATTTTATACAAGTGAATGCACATGCGCGCACGCGCGTGCACACACACACACACACACACACACACACACACACACACACACACACACACACACACACACACACACGCACGCACGCACGCACGCACGCACACGCACGCACGCACGCACACACACACACGCACACACACACACACGCACATACACACACACACACACACACACACACACACACACACACACGAACACACACGAACACGCACACACACACACACACACACACACACACACACACACACACACACACACACACACACACACACACACACACACACACACACGCTGTCACGGACGGCCTACTCGTTTCCCCTCTCTGAATGGTTTAACCAAGGGAGAGGTGAAGCGAGCTGTCCGTGCAATCCTTACCTTCCACTTCCATCCCCCAGCCTTCTCCTACCATCCCTCAGCCTTCCCCTACCATCCCCCAACCTTCCCCTACCATCCCCAACCTTCCCCTACCATCCCCAAACCCTTCCCCCACCATCCCCCAACCTTCCCCTACCATACCCCAACCTTCACCTATCATCCCCCAACCTTCCCCTATCATCCCCCAACCTTCCCCTACCATCCCCCAACCTTCCCCTACCATCCCCCAACCTTCCCCTACCATCCCCAAACCTTCCCCCACCATCCCCCAACCTTCCTCTACCACACCCCAACCTTCACCTATCATCCCCAAACCTTCCCCCACCATCCCCCAACCTTCCCCTACCACACCCCCCACCTTCACCTATCATCCCCCCAACCTTCCCCCCCACCATCCCCCAACCTTCACCTATCATCCCCCCAACCTTCCCCCACCATCCCCCCCAACCTTCCCCTACCATCCCCCAACCTTCCCCTACCATCCCCCAACCTTCCCCTACCATCCCCAAACCTTCCCCTACCATCCCCAACCTTCCCCAACCATCCCCCACCTTCCCTACCACCCCCAACCTTTCCCTACCATCCCCCAACCTTCCCCCACCATCCCCCAAACCTTCCCCTACCATCTCCCAACCTTCCCCCACCATCCCCAAACCTTCACCTACCATCCCCCACCCTCCCCTACCATCCCCCAACCTTCCCCTACCACACCCAACCCTTTCCCTACCATCCCCCACCCTTCCCTACCATCCCCCAACCTTCCCCTGCCATCCCCAAACCTTCCCCCACCATCCCCCAACCTTCCCCTACCATCCCCCAACCTTCCCCCACCATCCCCCAACCTTCCCCTATCATCCCTCAATCTTCCCCCCACCATCCCCCAACCTTCCCCCACCATCCCCCAACCTTCCCCTATCATCCCTCAATCTTCCCCCACTATACCCCAACCTTCCCCCACCATCCCCCAACCTTCCCTATCATCCCTCAATCTTCCCCCACTATACCCCAAACTTCCCCTTCCATCCCCCAACCTTCCCCTATCATCCCTCAATCTTCCCCCACTATACCCCAACCTTCCCCCACCATCCCCCAACCTTCCCCTATCATCCCTCAATCTTCCCCCACTATACCCCCCCACCTTCCCCTTCCATCCCCCAACCTTCCCTTATCATCCCCCAGCCTTACCCTTCCATCCCCCAACCTTCGCCCACCACCCCCAACCTTCACCTTCCACCCTCCACCCCCCACCTTCCCTCAGTGTACTGTGTCACTCGTCGC
>JADBJO010003126.1:120005-137505 GCA_016801955.1 Conus betulinus | reverse complement strand
AGGTGGGAAATGTGGACCACATATGGCCAGCTGCAATACAACAAGGCGGGAAGTGTGGACCACATATGGCCAGCTGCCATACAACAAGTCGGGAAGTGTGGACCTCATATGGCCAGCTGCAATACAACAAGGGGAAGTGGACCACATATGGCCAGGCTGTATGGACCACATATGGCCAACCGCAATACAACAAGGTGGGCAGTGTGGGACCACACGTAAACTGCTGCAATACAAGAAGGCGTGAAGTGTGGACCACATACGGCCAGCTACAATACAACAAGGCGGGAAGTGTGGACCACATATGGCCAGCTGTAATACAACAAGGCGGGCAGTGTGGACCACATATGGCCAGCTGCAATACAACAAGGCGGGCAGTGTGGATCACATATGGCCAGCTGCAATACAACAAGGCGGGAAGTGTGGACCACATATGGCCAACCGCAAATACAACAAGGCGGATAGTGTGGACCACATACGGCCAGCTGCAATACAACAAGGCGGGCAGTGTGGACCACATATGGACTGCTGTAATACAACAATGCGGGCAGTGTGAACACATATGGCCAGCTCCAATACAACAAGACGGCCAGTGTGGACCACATATGGCCGACTGCAGTACAACAATACTGGAAGTGTGGACCACATATATAGCCTGCTGCAATACAGCAAGGCAGGAAGTGGAGCCTGGACCAATACAACAAGGCCAGCTGCAATGGTCAGCATACAACAAGGATAGTGTGTGGACCACATATGGCCAGCTGCAATACAACACAAGGCAGGCAGCCTGGACCACATATGGCCTGCTGCAATATAACAAGGCCGGCCGGGACAGTGCAGCCTGCACCACATATGGCCAGCCTGCTGCAATACAACAAGGGGGCAGTGTGGACCACATATGGCCAACTGCAATACAACAAAGCAGGCAGTGTGGACTACATATAGCCTACTGCAATACAACAAGGCAGGCAGTGTGGACCACATATGGCCAACTGCAATACAACAAAGCAGGCAGTGTGGACTACATATAGCCTAGCTGCAATACAAACAAGGCAGGCAGTGTGGACCACATATGGGCCAACTGCAATACAACAAAGCAGGCTGTGGTGACCTACATATAGCCTACTGCAATACAACAAGGCAGGCAGCCTGTGGAACACATATGGCCTCCTGCATGCAACAACAACAAGGCGGGAAGTGTGGACCACATATGGCCTCCTGCAATACAACGAGGTGGGCCGTGTGGACCACATATGGCCCTGCTGCAATACAACCATGTGGGCCAGTGTGGACCACATATGGCCATCTGCAATACACAACAAGGTGGATAGTGTGGACCACATATGGCCAGCTGCAATACAACAAGGTGGACAGTGTGGACCACATATGGCCTGCTGCAATACAAGAAGGCGGACAGTGTGGACCACATATGGCGAGCTGCAATACAACAAGGCGGACAGTGTGGACCACTTATGGCCAGCTGCAATACAACAAGGCGGACAGTGTGGACCACATATGGCCTGCTGCGATACAAGGCGGACAGTGTGAACCACATATGGCCAGCTGCAAATACAACAAGGCGGACAGTGTGGACCACATATGGCCAGCTGCAATACAACAAGGTGGACAGTGTGGACCACATGTGGCCAGCTGAAATAGAACAAGGTGGACAGAGTGTGGTTGGGACCACCAGTGGCCGCGCTCCTTTTTCGTGCTTTTGATTTTCTTTTTGAAGACATAACCTTGGGGCTCTTGATTACGTAGAATCAGAAGTTGAGCATCGATCCTCAGCATACAGGATCATACAGGATTAGCAATTTTGAATTGGATGGGAGTTTTTTTCTCAGTCAACACCTTACTCCCCTCTTCCCTCTCACCCATCACCCCTGACCCACCTCCACTCCCCATACTGATGCCTCACCTCATCCTGACACTGCAATCTGTCGTCTGTTCAGTGGACGGATCCCCACTAGACATGTGGGATTACACGAGGTTGGACTCTACTACCACAGAACCGGGAGCTACGTCACCCTGTGGTTTTAACACCACACATCATGAGCCATCTGTACCGAGACCCCAAGTTCATTGTGTTGGTTAGAGACCCCGTGGAAAGGTAGGAGAAATGCTGGGCTATGTCAAAGAGTGGGTTGGGTGAAGAGTTCATTGTGCTGGTCAGGGACCCCGTGGAAAGGTAGGAGAAATGCTGCGCTATGTCAGAGGTCATTGTGTTGGTCAGGGACCCCGTGGAAAGGTAGGAGAAGTGCTGGGCTATGTCAGAGGTCATTGTGTTGGTTAGAGACCTCGTGGAAAGGTAGGAGAAATGCTGGGCTAGGGAAAATGCTGGGGGCTATGTCAAAGGGTGGGTGATGTCAGAGGTCATTGTGCTGGTCAGGGACCCCGTGGAAAGGTAGGAGAAATACTGCGCTATGTCAGAGGTCATTGTGTTGGTCAGAGACCCCGTGGAAAGGTAGGAGAAATGCTGGGCTATGTCAAAGAGTGGGTGGGTGTGGAATAGATAGGTTTGCTGCTGACTTGGGGGGGGGGGGGGGGGGGGTGATCCATTTACTTACAATTCGCATGTGCATGCAACCGGTGCTGTCTTGTACTCGTTCGTGAGCAATTCAAGAAAAATCTCGTGATGGAGCAGGGAGGAAGCAAAACAAAACATAAAGGAAGGGGATGATTTCTGTTCTTTTTCCCAAATGACCATCAAGACATTCATTTGTGATTAAATATTTCCTGAAAAAAAAAAAATCAACTGATATCAGTTCCAGTTTCATCAAGAAAGTGTCGATGTGTGCGGGACCAATCCCATATACGCTACACCACATCCGCTAAGATCCGAGACCACACTGTGCACATGATTTAAATTTCATAGATAAATGAGTTTATAACTGAGTCAAGAAAATTGAAGAAGAGGGTCTCATGATTACAACTTAGCAGATGTCTGACCTAGGCATAGCCTGATGCGCCGGTCAGACTTGGGTACAAGGGCGGCATCGTGTTCTCTTAGTTTCATTTAATTGCACATTGTATCGCTGATATTATTCCTATGTGAGACATTCATCCAAATTCTTTTAGCATTAAGACGTGAAAGGATAAGTTTATCCGCACCGTCATATTATACGAAACTTCTAGTTTCTGAAAAACAGTTTGGTAAACAACGAAACCGAACACTAAGTATCAAAACTGCCATGGTCGATTCCTGTAATGTCAATGTATCAATCATTTTCATTGAGAAATAAACTCTGATCTTGCTATTAACCGCAATTTGCCATTCTTCAGAATCAGCATCACAATTGACTGCTTCCAGATTTAGGAGAAGCTTATCTACTTTTTTTTAGGGGTTTTTTTTTTTTTTTTTTTTTTTTTTTCTTTGTTTTTTTTTTTTTTGATGACGTGAACAGTATTTCTCCACAGATCATTCGCAAGTGAACGGACAATTGAGGAGACACACTATTTAAATATCTATAGAAGACTTTTTTTTTAATCCACGATTTTGTTAAATTCGAGCATTAGGACAGTTAGTGTAATGTATATAGAATGAAGATAAATAAATGTGCGTGTGTGTGTGTGTAAATATGCGTGTGTGTGCGTGCGTGTGTGTGTGTGTGTGTGTGTGTGTGTGTGTGTGTGTGCAGATTGTACACATCCTTCTTTTTTTTTTCCAAATATGGACGGACGAGGGAGCAGTTTCACCGCCACGTGATTGAGGGCACTGCGGTCATAGACCGTTGTTTGAACAGGACGAAGGGGAATCGCCCGGAATGTTTCTTCACAGCCTCTGTCTTCCAACAGCGAATAGTAAAAGCACCTCTCTCTCTCTCTCTCTCTCTCTCTCTCTCTCTCTCTCTCTCTGTCTCTCTCTGTCTCTGTCTCTCTCTCTCTCTCTCTCTCTCTCTCTCTCTCTCTCTCTCTCTCTCTCTCTCTCTAACACCAGACTCGTTGCGCAGAATGCCAGCAAAGCGCTGACTGATGACATGAAATGCATGTAACATGTTACTGCCTGTAACATAACCATGTCCACACATCACATGCTGTCTGCGTTATTTTTTTTTTTAATCTTTCTTTCTTCAGGTAGACATCTACTTCAGCTGTTACGCTGTGTACTTCGAAGAGTGGCTGAACGTATTTCCAAAGAAAAACTTCTTGTTCCTGAGAACTGATGAATATAACAAAGATTTGCAAGGGAGTCTCTTGCGTGTTTTCGAGTTCTTAGACCTGCGTGAGTATTTGCTTGTTGATTTTGTTTTTCCCTGTCAGTGCCTCGTGTTTTACAATTATCATCAAGAACCATCGTCCTCATTATTACTGTAAACAGTACATTATGTTTAGATTTGTGTGAACATGTGTTTGATTACGTGCACGGCGCGTGCGCGCGCGCTAGTTTGCGAATGTGTGAGTACGCGTGCATGCGTCGTGCATGCATGCGTGTGTGTGTATGTATATATGTGTGTGCCTGCGTGCGTGCGTGCGTGCGTGCATGAGTGAGAGCGCTCGTGGGTGCATGTGAGTGCGCGTCTGTGTGTGTGTGTGTGTGTGTGTGTGTGTGTGTGTGTGTGTGTGTGTGTGTGTGTGTGTGTGTGTGTGTCTTTCCACTAATCGTGATATTAGACGATTAAAAAAACAAAAACAAAACAAAAAAAACGAGTGTGTAAGAGAATAAGACTAGTGCATGACTGAAAGTTGTAGAGTTCCAAGAATGCGTGCATGTATGTGTGAATGTGTGTACACATATGGTGCTTAGGCGGTTATTTAAAATATATCTGATTAAAGAAATAAGTATATAACTACACTATTAGAAATAGTAAACAAAACAAAAAAAAAAACATATATAACACAACAAAATCAGTGAACACCTCCACCCCCCCACCCCACCCCACCCACCCCCTTCCTTTCCTTCCCTCTCTATCCCCTCTCCATCCCTCCCCCTCTCCCCCTCCATCACTTTATATTAAGAAAAAAAATCAGATCAGATACTGTAGTGATCATGTCTTAGGTTAAAGCGTGTGCGCGTGTGTGTATACATATGCGAGTGTGTTTTACGTATGTGTGCTGTGCATATGTGTGTGTGCGTATATGAGTGCTTATATGAATAATAATGGTAATTACAAAGCACTTAAATTTTGCTTCAGAAAAAATAGTTTCAAAGGAAATTTTTTTTTAACAAAAAGTTTCTAAAATCAATTTAACAACCGTCAAGGCACAGAACCGTAACCTTTCTCCCTCCTAGTCACGTTTAAGCTTTGTACATTACTCCATCTTCCCTCCCCACACTTATGCCCGCCCCACATACAGCAAAAAAGGAACCTATAAATACTTCCCCAATGGAGTGCACTCTAAGCATACAAAAAACTCATACGTTAGAGCTGGTGACTCAAAGATGGCCTGTGCACTATTTTGTCTCAACACACTGGAATTATTTTTTTCATGTAACAATATGTTCACGTGTTATTTTCTTTTTACATAAACACACTATGTAACAATATGTTCACGTGTTATTTTCTTTTTACATAAACGCACTATGTTTTTTAACATATTTTGTTTTAAAAGCATCAAGTTTCCACCTATACATCAACGAAAGTATATTTTTTATTTAAACTAAAGTTGCGTTGAATGATTTTAATATCAAAAGTATCAAACTGATTTTGATTGTCATGTTCTATCATTCTATCTTTGAAAATTTTCGAAAATATGTGTTTTAACTAGATTGCACTGCTCGTGTATCGATAAGGCTAGTTTTAAGTTATTCAGAACCAGAGATATGTTTTGCCCCACATTTAGCAGAGATATGTTTTGCTCCACATTTAGCCCTGTCTACTTTATCGTTATAACAAAAGGAACAGTGTGAAGGAATCCAACAAAAGGATAACTGGGTGCCTCCTTCAATAAGCATGTGTGTGTGTGTGTGTGTGTGTGTGTGTGTGTGTGTGTGTGTGTGTGTGTGTGTGTGTGTTTGCTTTGCTTTGCTTGTTTTAAGTTAAAAGAAAAAAGACAATTGCAATATGTTTGACACTGTCAGATGAAATGACGTTTAGTATAGGTATGAAATCAGAACATGTTCCAATATCGTACACTCAGAGACTAAACATTTGTATATAGCAAGCACAGAAATTTTCCAGCTTCCGAGCTTGTGACTGCGTTTGTACGTGCGTGCGCGCGTGTGCCTGTGTGTGTGTGTGTGTGTGTGTGTGTGTGTGTGTGTTCAGTTCAGTTCAGTTCAGTAGTTTTATTTAACGTCTTTTCATCACTAGATGATCTTAGACCTGTGTGTGTGTGTGTGTGTGTGTGTGTGTGTGTGTGTGTGTGTGTGTGTGTGTGTGTGTGTGTGTGCGTGCATGTGTGTATGTGTGTGTGTGTGTGCGCGTGAGTGCGTGTGTGTGCCTTATGTTGCGCTTATACTGTGCTCTGCATGTGGTTGTGAACGTACGTGTTCTCACAGCGCGCACGCGCGCGCCTGTGTGTGTATTTGTGTATGTGTGTGTTTATGTGTGTGTGTGTGTGTGTGTGTGTGTGTGTGCTCGTGCGCACGATTGGGTGGGTAGGTGGGTGGGTGGGTGTGCGCGTGTCCGCTCTCATACATCTGTACTGTCAGTCTTTACCCATTTGTCTGCACGCGCTGTGTCGGGTGTCGGCAGCCAAGCCATCCCACAATACCCTACACAAGATGGTTTCCGCGCCCATCAGCTACCACACGAAAAGCAAAGACCTGGCGGGCCCCATGAAGCCTGAGACACGCGCTTTCCTCACGGCCTGGTTTCGCCCCTGGAATGAGGAGCTGGCCAAACTGTTGAAGGACGAGGGATACCTCTGGGAGAACCAACATTCATGAAGGACGAAGGACATCTCTGGGAGAACCAACATTCATGAAGGACGAGGGATATCTCTGAAACACTCAAGATAAAAGTCAACGGACTCCTCTACAACAATCAAGACTCGTAAAGGATAAAGGATACTTCTGGGACCAACATTTTTTTTTAATGAAAAAGGGGATATTGTAAGGACAGGAAGCCTCATTATGAGCTTCTAGAGATTTTCACACAATTCTACTATGGATTTGTTTCCGGGGAGGAGGGTAGGGGCTGGCGGGGGGGGGGGGGGGGGGGGGGGGGGGGGGGGGGGGGGGAGAGATTCTCGGTTGTTATAGACAAGTTGAGGAGGTGCGGGAGCACATTATTTCACCCCTCTCTCTCTCTCTCTCTCTCTCTCTCTCTTCTTAAACCTTCCTGCCAGGAAATCATTCCTACATGCACATATTCTCTCTTCAATCAATTATTGTTAACACTATTTGATTCTGCTAGTGCTGATGCCACGAAATCTCTTACGAGTGTCTACAAAAGAGCACTTAAAGCAGTTCTATTTAAATCGTCTAGTCTTAGTGAAGAGTATTATACTAAAGCAGGGGCCCTTCCGCTACAAGAAATGTTTGCTAATGCAAACAGTTGCGTCGACTTAGCACCACAAACTCTTCAGTCTAAACTTAACAAAAACCCGAGGGATTCAACCAAATTCCATTTTCCCACACCTAGAATAGATCTATTTAAATCAAGTTTATCTTACTCTGGTAGTGTGGTTTGGAATTCACTTCCACGACATTTCCGATGCACTCAAAATGCAGATTCCTTCAAGGAAAAACAACTTACACATTTCACAGCAGACCATTACTATTAGGGCCAAAATACATATACCAGAGCATACCCCTTGTTTTTGCTGCACATTAAATTGATACGCCCGCTTCCTTTCCACTGATTTTTTTTTCTTGAACCAGATAATGATAAATTGAGAGATATGGTTACCATTGGTTTTATTAGTGATTGTAATTATATCATGATGAATGAGTGTTGTGGTCACTGATTTTACTGATGCATTGTCACTAACTGATTCATGTCCTAGTACTTTTGATTTATTGAAGCACCGTATCTACATGATGATAAATGTGTGCCCTGCCCTGGTAACTATTGATTATATTGATGTATTGTTGCTTGTTATTCAAATTTTACAGTAATGTTTAGCATATATTATTCTGGATAAGAAAAATGGAAATCTCTCTCTCTCTCTCTCTCTCTCTCTCTCTCTCTCTCTCTCTCTCTCTCTCTCTCTCTCTCTCTCCCCCCCCCCCCCGTATTTATGGCTTCGTATTGATGTATTGTCACTAATTTAGAAAGAGAGGGGTTAGTTTCCGCCAAGCACATTGACAAACAAATCACAGGACAAGACACGATGCATTTCGACCTCTTGGGTTTCTTCAGGCAAAAAAAACAGATCACATTTAACATTTAGGACAGTACAAACAAAGAACGAAGAGAGACTTATCTGTTATCCATGTTGTAGGAAGAATGGCTGCCAGACAGAAACGACAAAAAGGATTATGGGAGAGGAAAAGGAGGGGGGAGGGTGTGGAGGAAGGGGGGGGGGGGGGGGAGTGAGGCGATGGGGGTGTGTAGTTAGTTTAGTGGGGTGTGGTGATATATGTGACGGTTGTGGTTAAGATGGATTGATAATAATGGTAAGAGAGAGAGAGAGAGGGGGGGGGGGGGGAGGGGGGGTGTTGATATATGCATAAACAAAAGACTATCTAACCTGTCATGCAACGAGAAAGTATTCAATAGTGCAGCAGTTTGAATACCAAGAGGCACTGAAAAAAAATGGCTACAACTACAAACTACAATACAACCCAGATAATAACATGAACAGTAATAAGAAAAACAGGAAAAGGAAGATCATATGGTATAATCCCCCATATGATGGAAGAATAAAGACTAATGTAGGAAAAGAATTCTTTAAAATTCTTATAACATCATTTCCAAAAGAACATGTACTATCTAAAATATTCAATAAAAACACCATCAAGCTATCATATTCATGTATGCCCAACCTCAAAAACATAATTGACGCATCTAACAAAACTAAAGGCAACACAGCCAAAAAGGGTAACAAAAGGACATCTTGTAACTGCACTAAAAAAGATCAATGCCCCCTGAATAATAAATGCCTTTACAATAATATTGTATACCAAGCCACAGTAACAACTGATAGTGACAAAGAAACATACATAGGGATTACTGCAAACCATTTTAAAACTAGATATGCAAACCATAAACAGTCCTTCAAAAATGAAAAATATAAAAACCAAACAGAACTAAGTAAACACATTTGGAAACTTAAAGATAAAAAAATAGACTACAATATATCATGGAAAATTATATAAAAAGAGCAGCACCATACAATGATATCTCTAAAAAAAATGCAACCTATGTTCTACAGAAAAGTGGCTGATATTATGTAAACCTCATCTAGCAACTCTGAATTCAAAAGTTGAGATCATAAACAATTGCAGGCACAAATGGAAATTCTTGTCAACACACCATTCCTTAACACACCCTCCCTGAACGCACCCCCCCAAAAAAATCAAAATTGTAAAAAGATACAGGCCACGTGAAACACATGCAGAACTCACCCTTACACACACACACAATATATAACACCGGTAGCGTGACCAAAATGAACACCCTGAAGAGAGCAGAGAGCTTGAAACAAGTTTGTTGGTGGTTTTTTAATCTCCTTTTTTAATCATATTTTAAACTTATATATATATATATATATATATATATACATACAGAGAGAGAGAGAGTGTGTGTGTGTGGGGGGGGGGGGGGGAGGGGGGGCAAGGGGCAAGAGAACAAGAGAAGGAAGCTCATATCTCTCCATCCACTATGAGGTGGGGGTCGGTGTGGGAGGTGGGGGGGTTCATACAAATAGTGTTGTTGAAAAAGTAAATAATGCTGTGGGGATGATGTTCATTGTAACAGGTGAAATAATGTGTTGACATGCTCAGTGAGAAACAGGGTATCATGTGTTACACACACACACACACACACACACACACACACACACACACATATATATATATATATATATATATTTTTTTTTTTTAATAATTATCATTAATCAGTCACTGATGGGTGATGATCAAGTGAGATCAACACTACTATAGGAAGGCCTTTTTTTCCGTTCACTTAGGCGCGAAAATCCTGGGGATACTGGCAAAGGCTGCTGTATGGTGAAAGCCCTCCGGTGGTCAGTAAAGTTTTGCACTCATTGGTGTGTTGGCAGGCTAGGTTTCTACTTTTGGTGTTGTTGGGAATGTTCTGCTGTCACTGGGGCATTCATATTGACTGATACCCTTTGTCGTGTTGTACTTCACATCTCGTCTTCGACACTCTATGTGTACTTGTTAATGCTGATACCCTTTGTCAAGTTGTATTTCACGTCACGTCTTCTGTTCTAGGTATACTTGTGAACGCTGACTTTCTGCCGTGTTGTGTTTCACGTCCCGTCTTCGACCCCCTTTGTGTACCTGTGAACTCTGATACCCATTGTGTTTGTATTTCACGTCACGTCTTCGACTCCCTACGTGTACTTGTGATCGCTGTCTACCACTTCTCATTCCCACTGTCCTCCATTCGATTCAGGTTTTATTTTGATTTGGGGCGGCCATTCTTCCTACCACATGGACAACAGATAAGTCTCTCTTCGTTCTTTGTTTGTACTGTCCTAAATGTTAAATGTGATCCTTTTTTTTGCCTGAAGAAAGACCAAGAGGTCGAAATGCATTGTGTCTTGTCCTGTGATTTGTTTGTCAATGTCCTTGGCGATAACTAACCCCCTCTCTTTCTAAATTTTGCTTCGTTCTCCGCCATCAGTCACTCCATTTTGAAATTATTGTCATTAAGTTTTTAATTATAGTTTTGGGTCGTGTATGAACAGTTCAAGAAGAAGAAGAAGAAAGAAAAGAGGGAGGGGGGAGGAAGATTGTGATGGCATATCTCTCTCTCTCTCTCTCTCTCTCTCTCTCTCTCTCTCTCTCACACACACACACACACACACACACACACACACACACACACACACACACACACACACACACACACGCATGCACACACACACACGCGCGCGCGCACACATATGTACACATCATGATAAATAAGCGTTATGACTATTGACACTAGGACTTTATTGTCGCTAACTGATAATAGATTGTAGTACTGCTCGTTCTTGTCTTGCCTTGTAATCACATCATGTAAATGTTACAAAAAATGTTGATATTAATGATGCATTGTAGTTGTCTAATTATCATCCTTAGCAGCTTGTTGTATGTTAATATTTTACCAAAGGAATGTAACTCTCTCTCTCTCTCTCTCTCTCTCTCTCTCTCTCTCTCTCTCTCTCTCTCTCTCTCTCTCTCTCTCTTCGATAGCAGAATCGCTTATTCCTAGTTTCTTTTTTCTTCTTTGAAATTAATTTATTTATTTTTGTTTGTTGTTTCAATCGCTTTGTTTCCCTTTAAAGTCATCTACGCCTTAAATGTTGATGGGTGACACAACTCGTCAACGTTTAATGCATTTGTGAAGATATGTGTGTTTGTTACAATTTTTGTAAGTCTTAGTCGCTAGTTATGCTTAGTAGTCGCCAGTCATGCTTAGTTAGTCCCTTAATGGGGCAAGGGCCTGATGAAAAAAAGCATGTGTTTGCTTATCTGTCACCCTTGGAAATAAAGATTATCATCTTCATCATCATCTCTCTGTGTGTGCATCTGTGTGTGTGTGTGTGTGTGTGTGTGTGTGTGTGTGTGTGTGTGTGTGTGTGTGTGTGCATTAGTGAATACACGCTAGTGTGTATGTGTACAGTGAGGTCAGATCCATGGGCACAGAGATCGCCATTGATGTGTTGGAAGGAGGAGTGGGGGAGAGGGGCAGAGGGAGGGGTGGAGGGCAGAAATTGCCATTTGAGTGTTGGGAGGAGGGAGTGGGGAGAGGGGCAGAGGGAGGGGGTGTGTGGCAGAAATTGCCATTTGTGCTGGAAGGAGGAGTGGGGAGAGGGGCAGAGGGAGGGGGGAGGGGGCAGAAATTGCCATTTTGAGTTGGAAGGAGGAGTGGGGAGAGGGGCAGAGGGGAGGAGGGAGGGGGCAGAAATTGCCATTTGAGTTGGAAGGAGTGGGGAGAGGGGCAGAGGGGCAGGGGGGTGTGTGGCAGAAATTGCCATTTGTGTGCTGGAAGGAGGAGTGGGGAGAGGGGCAGAGGGAGGGGGGAGGGGGGCAGAAAAATGCCATTTGTGTTGGAAGGAGGAGTGGGGAGAGGGGCAGAGGGAGGGGGGGGGGGGGGGGGGGCAGAAAATGCCATTTGTGTTGGAAGGAGGAGTGGGGAGAGGGGCAGAGGGGGGGGGGAGGGGGCAGAAAATGCCATTTGTGTTGGAAGGAGGAGTGGGAGAGTGGATGGGAACGGGAGGTCAGAGGTCGCAGCATTGCCATTGATTTGATGATGGAGGAATTGGAGAGAGAATGGAGAAGGCTACTGATGCGATGGTGTGTAAAGAGGAGGGGAGAGGACAGGGCATGGGATCAGCAGCTATAAGGATCGTCATTGCTGTGTTGGAGGGGGATGAGGAGAGGGAATGAGAAAGAGAGGAGTCAATGACCTCAGAATTTGCCATGGATGTGTTGGAGGGAGGGATGGAGTGGTGTGCTATAGGGGGAGAGATGATGGGGGGGGGGGGGGGGGGGGATGGAGGGTGGGATAAGCTGGGATAAGCGGTTCAGAGGTTTGCCATTAATGTCATTGAGGTGGCGATAGGGAGCAGGGATAGGCAATGGGATCAATGACCATAGAAACTGCTTTGTTATGTTCCAGGTGGAACCTGGGGGAAAAGGGGGGGGGGGGGAGGGGGGGGGGGAATACAACTGGATCAGTGGCCTCAGTGAATGTCATTAATCTGTTGGTAGCAGGCCATAGATAGGTATAATGGATTAAGAGGGGAAGGGGGGGGGGGGGTGGTTGGGATCACGGGGTATTAGATTAGGTATTGATGTATTAGAGACAGAAATATGGACAAAGGATATGGGAAGGGGCAGAAATAAGCAGTATCACTGGCCATGGAGATGGCCATACCTGTGTGGAAGACAGAGAGGAAAAGACCCGAGAGATCAACACAGGCTGAGTCATGTGGCTGAAGCACCAGTGCTTAAAGACGAGTGGTGGGTTGCGGAGAGAGGGAAGAGGGGGAAGCTAATAACTGAAGCGGGTGGGGTGTCCATCCAGTGGCCAGAGAATTTTCCACCGATGTGGTTAAGTGATGGGGAGGGGTGGGATGAATTCGGTAGTTGGAGAGACTGCCATTAATTTGTCGGTGTTTTGTATAGACACTAAATAACAAATGCCATGTCGTCAATTTTTAGGTCTGAATTACGTTTATTGATTTTTTATACAAAATATTCATTGTCATAATTACATTTGCCATAAATGTTATGCAACTGACCCCTTCCTCAGAATTGTTACCGTTTTTCCCTCGCTAGCAACAGGAGATAGACCGGTGTCTCACACTAGCGTTTAATGTTGTTGTTGTTGTTGTTGTTGTTGTTGTTGATGATGATGATGATGATGATGATGATGATGATGATGATGATGTGTATTGTTTTTTTTATTTTGCTCTTTTTGTGTGGCATCCCATTTGTTGTCTATGTTTTATCTTATAGTGCTATATTGCATATTTCTTGTTTCGGAGTCGGCGACGAGACGGCTATATATATAGGTTTGGTGTTGCTTTGAAATTGTTGCATATGTCACTGTCTTGTCTGCATTTGTTGCCATAGCAAAACCTGTCTTCACTGCTTTTTTTTTTACTTGTCGGGTTTTCTTATTGCTGATTTGAGAGAAAAATCCATTCTTTAAACTGTCAACTATGGCAAAGACGATCATTGAAATAGCCTATCTACATCCAGAGCCAGGAGACTGGATGACATCAAGCAAGGTTGTATTTCACGTTTTAAGAAAGCACAAACATTCTTTTTGTTCTCTCCCATCTTTTGTGCCACCTCAGTGGGACTGCACCCTCGCCGCTCATTCCGAACCGTTCTGTCCACAGCCACAACTCCGGCACCAGTAATCTACTGCAAGCAGTTAATGTCAAGCCATCAAGAGGTAACCCACCGGAGGAGACACTGCGCTGCTGCCGAGTCACTTTGTGGTGTTCATTGGTGCTTCTTCAGATCCATCATAGGCAGGACACCACCTACTAAGCCCCCTTGTGGATGGTCCACAGTGACCATTTCTTGTTATCTGGTTTTAGCGCTGATTGAAGACAGATGTGATCAGGCAGAAGCCTGTGATATTACTCTCTTAGCAGCGCAGAGTCCCCACAGCTTGCGTACATGTACACGTTGTCGATAAAGATCACCACATTTTTCAGCTGGTGTTCAAAGGCATTCTTGCTGCAACTGAGCTTGAGAAGCTGCTTCCTCTCTCTCAGAGAGAAGACATGACAAGACAGACAAATTTCTTTATTATTTACGAGGACAATAGATAAGCACAGATGTGTTATTTTACATCCAGTCCTCGCTCTGAGTAGGGTCAACAATGCAAAATAAGATAAGGCAACAAAAGAGCCATGCAAAAAGTGACTAGAACTACAATACGATACGAGAGAGAGAGAGAGAGAGAGAGAGAGAGAGAGACGGGACAGAGACGGGACAGAGAGAGACAGACAGTTGACTCTTTGACACTTTGATATTTTATTATCATAACTGGAAGGTCTTTTGATACGGAAGGTTAGAGTTCCTACTTTGTTTTCATTACCAGCAACGTTACACATTGTTCCCCATTGTTTTCATTACCGGCAATATTACAGTTATTCCCCATGATTAATCAAACCAAAACAAATAAAACATCTTAGAAATATTTCCGGATATCCTCAAATACGAGAACCCCGTCAACATTACAAGAATAACAAACAAATAATTTATTCGAAAATATGATGTTATAGATTGATTCGACCATCCAGCAGTCAAGCGACGATGGTATCGTGATATCATTGAACTCCTCCACTTGCTGTAATTGGCATTTACCGGATTAGATACCTTTTATACAGTATTATACACATGCTTCTAACAAATGTTCATTGCTTCCGCTATAAATTTAGCAAGTAATGTGATTATACTATAGTCGTCAGATAATACCAAAGAAACAACATCTTGTCTTTTAGGAACATCCAACGTGAAAACTGAACATTTTGCACGCACCTCACTACATGCAGTACATTGAAATAAAATGCGTTTTGCTGTCGACAATGTTTCCACTTGAAAGGCATGGTGATTTTGTGGATGTCCCACACTCGAACCATTTTGCGTTGTATGCCATTTCTCCGTAATAACGTCAAGAAACTGTTCTGAATTAACCCGTGAGTGCCTTTAAGCCGTCAGCTGACGCCGTAGTAAAAATGTACTTCCAGTGCCTATGGGACGTCCACTGACATGTCATGCATTTTTCTTGATTTTTCATTCGTTACTATTCCTATCAAAGGACTGAAATAGAATGTGCGTAGTAAGCCTTATATGTCTGCAGTATTAAAATGATATGCAAATGACCACACGTGAGGGGAAAGACCATTTTTTCCTCATCACTGACTGGATGACCAGCCAGCGCTTTGTCTCGCTTGCAAAGATGCTTAAAAGAGAAAAAAACAACGACACTTATTTTGGTTTCTGTATCTGGATGCCAGTTCTGTTTAAAAAGAAGAAATAAGTCTATATTTAAATTCTGCAATAAACTGCTGCTCGTTTCCACTCCTTGCGCCATCCACACTACTCCAAAGCCCTGTTCTGATAAACTTCTTTACATTATAAGCCCAGTTTTCTTTGCCCCGTTTCATTTGTAACAGCATCATATCATAAGCATGTCTGCACAAACAAGGCTGTGGAAGCTTTAACATTTTCCATCAATACGTCATACATTTCACAAAAGACCTTATATAAAGAGGGTACGTGTACATTTCTCCGTGCAAACGTGTGTTAAATGAATGAATTGGCATCCAAACTATATTTTTCAGCGGAAAGCGACAGACAGAGATGAGCAAAGATACTCATGCATATTTGAACACTGAAAAAGCTGCCAAAGCTTTCATTCAAATGAATGTTCTATTCCTCTTTTCAAAGAAACAAGAAATGTTTCTCTGGAAATGCTTACAGCCATTCTTCGACGTACGCTGTGTAACAGCTGAACAGACAGTGTTAGATTGTCAGCAAGTCATATAATGCAATACTTACTTGGAGTTGTATATATAACACCTGTGTCTTTGTCCGCCGGAGCATAAGGGAATGTACTGTTCGGGAAGAGGGCAAAGCAGTGCGGACAGTTCCTGGTTCTGATGATGGAATCACACTTTGAAATATAATGTGAATCACCTTCACTATGACAGTTCACAGGTCCTTCTGTGTGACCTGGTTGTTCTTCTGGGTGCATACCACTCTAATATGCATGCATGCATGCATTTATATAAACATACATTTAATCAGTCAGGGTTCTGCTGAACACTGATGGTGATCTCCAAGGCTGACAAGAGAGAGGTCTTTAACTGACTGCAACACAAAATCAGCAGACTTGTTGAAAAAAAGCAAAAGCTTTTAGTTACGCTGAAGTACCTACTGAAAATATTTTGCAAAGTGCTCCTCCGTCACAACCAACCCTATAAGAGACATCAGTGAATATCGCTTTCTTTCTTAGTTCCTGTCCACGCATCGTCACATATTGTTCGATAGCTCTTTAGCATGAAATAAAGTTTGAGTTATAAAACAGAGTATATTGATAAGACTTCTGAGCTCAGCTAATCTATTGAATGATGACATTGTCTTTCATGAGACAACTGAAAGATTTTAATGTTGTTGACAAAAACACATGTCACCCCCGCCGATCCGATCAATGATGCTCACAACCTGTGAAGTGGACCATCCCCCAAATATTCACAGTTAGACCTTCTTAAAGAGACTGCTCTAGGTCTGATCACTAACCCGATAACGGTAGTTTCTCTAGTGCTTTCGCTCGCCAAACCTCTTTTATACACGGTCATAGTAGACTTCGTAGATGTAGGACTAGCGGTGATGGTAGTAATCAGCTCGTTCTTTTCATACTGTTGGGGCTATCGTTATCAAGCTACTTGAGCATGTTACGAAATATTTTCCAAAGGTTCACGAACATTGTGCCCGTCTTGCTAACAACACCCAAAACTGTCCTACTCTGAACGATGTTGTAAATGCCGGTAACAGTGTCCATGTTTCCATTCCCTCTATATTTAGATGTCAGTGTGCCTTTGATGCTGTTGACTACGGCGTCCTTTTCAGAACGTTTTAACATTTATTTAGACATAAATGGCATTATCCTTTTCATTATTTACTGTTATATCTGGCAAGTAAAAGCAATCTTTTATATCTGATCTCGCTTCAAGCACAGCTTTGTTTTTGTTGAAGTTTCAAACCGTTCTGAACGAGGCCATTTTCTTTTTCATTTGTACGTGTAGCTGATCATAAAGCATTCTCACATTTGATCGTCTCATTCTGCACAATCTGTCTTGCTTCCCGTACTGGTGGCTTGGGAACATGTATCATAGTTGTTAAAGTCTGTATGATGCAAAATAAGCTGCGTATAAATGATGAGGAATGGAAGCTCTTCTCAGTGACGGT
>JADBJO010003126.1:102505-107505 GCA_016801955.1 Conus betulinus | reverse complement strand
TAAAATATGTACATACCCAAACTTCTTAGCTGAAAAACATTTTCACTTTGTGAGGCACATACTAAAGATTGGTCATTTATATTCCCACAATCTTTCGAAAGATACTTTTGTCGCAATCTGGTATATTTAGAACATTCAACAGAAAGCGGAATTCGTTTTTGATTTTATCACAAAACGGACATTTCTTAGGCCTGTTATTGTATCTGTTGTTGCCATTGCCATTATGTCACGTATTCCCAGCCGAAATGTTGTAAAAGCATTACGAAACTTAGAAATCGAAATTGCAGACAAATATTTTTCTGGCTGTATCAATATTTAATCGATAACTATCGTTAATTTGGAATTCAGTCTTGCCAAACACAATCTATCATGTGCTGTTTCAGTTCTTTCAAAAAACAATTACGTTGTCAACGCCACCATTTACCCATACTTCGGAGAAACCAAAACGTCAAAACTTTTTTTTTTTTTTTTTTTTTTTTTTTTTACAAAATTGCCAGTTATGTAGATTAGGACGTCCCTTGATGTGTTCCTGAACCTTATTCGAAATTAGCATATAAGTTTGTTTTGGAAATCTGTTAAGAAGCATATTTTGGAGTTTAAAACCATTATCTTATTGACTTTCATGTACTGTCGATACATAAAGGATATCGGCCAGTGTCTCCATAGACCATTGCATTCCGGTTTTGGGACTGACATTTAATAAACCTTTGCAAGCAAACAGATGGAAAGATTCAATGCATCGGAATTTGGTTAAGCCCAACACCTCTGAAGTGTATAATAACATTGGTTTAACTTGGGCATCAAAGCGTTTGAAAAAAATATAGACATATCCATATTACCTAAAGCCTACATCATGTTCATGATTTCAATAACTTTACTTTTGGTTCGTCTTGCATGTTCTGAAGAAGCTGAGTCAAAGGACATTCTAGCTGAAAGCGTAAAACTGAGGTATCTATAGCTGTTTACAACCTCAATTTCTTTCCCCATTTAGGTACCATTTTACTGCTTTTGAGAGAAAACCCCCTTTGTGGAAGACCATGACTTTAGTTTTATCAAGATTCATGATATGCCCCAGAGTGTCAGAAGCTCTCTGCAAATGATCTAGCTGTTCTGGCGAACATCAGATTCGGTTGTGTCATCATCAAGGTCAAGGACATGTATGTCTTCTTGTAGATTTTTCATCTGTTATATCTGACGCATCATCAGAAAGATCAGGATTGTGTTCTCTGCTTTCTGTTTGGAGGACATTTTCAAAATGTTGCTTCCATTGTGCTATCGGAATTATGGGCAAATTGAACACTTTCCGTCTAGCTCGACGTATTGTTGACTAGAATTGATTACTGTCATGTTTACTTTGCGTTAAAGTATCTAAAATCGGTTTCCGATAACTTTTCTTTTTCTCTTTAATCTTATTAGAATGCTGTGATGCTTTCTGGCCATACGCGGTTTGATCTTCCTGGCGCCACGTGTAAGTGAACTTCTTCAGCACTCTGCCGGCTGCACGCTTTTTCTGCAGACACTCAGTGTCAAACCGCCGGTTTGTGTTGCGTGCACTGTTCTGCTTCTAGCAAAAGCTTGGAAATTATCTACCGCTAATTCTATGTCACTTTCTATAGCATTAGTTGCATCAGTTAAAATATCAACGGCTCTTTGAGATTTCAAGAAATCTAAAAACGTGTCTGCTTTGTTCCAATCCCACTGATTTTGCGATTTTTAGCGTTGTTTTCTTGATCAATAGAATCATGGCCACACATTTGCAATTAAGCTGAAGTACAACTGGCATGTGCTGGGATTCAACCCTGTTTTCAACATCAAAATCTTTCACTGAAGGATTCAACCCTGTTTTCAACTTCAAAATCTTTCACTGAAGGAATCAACCTTTTTCAACCTCGAAATCTTTCACTGAAGGATTCAACCCTGTTTTCAACCTCAAAATCTTTCACTGAAGGATTCAACCCTGTTTTCAACATCAAAATCTTTCACTGAATAACCACTCAACAGAACACAAAACATAATCTATGACGCTATTACCACGTTCTGAAAGAAAGTAAACTGACCATCTCTGTCCCCAGTACACAGGTGTAAATTGAGAACTACAACACAACTTAATGAATGATTTACCGAAACCGTTGATAACCTTATCTTGCATAATGCCTAACAAAATGCTCATTATCATTGTGTACGAACATCTCGTCTGTTCCTTCGTCTTCCGAACTCTAGTCACTGATTCTTGCATTGAGGTCTCCAGCAATGACAAAATAGTCGTCTTCTCTTCGTTTGTATCTTGTAAGGAGAAATTGTTGCAGCACATCAAGATTACTCCCAAAATCCTTGTCTTCTTAATAAACACTATTCTCAGGATGATTAAACAATCCTATAAACATATGTATCTAAATGAACGAGGGTTTAGGAGAGTTTAACTAAAACAATGTTTTCAAGATGTGTATCAACAATCACAGAGAACTGACTGAAAATTTTATCAATAACAGTCCCTCCTGATCTGCGGCCCGTTTGATTAAAGCTTGACTGCTGGACAATGAACAGCCGTAAAGTCTGAAATGAAGAGAAAAAATCGACTCCAGGAAAAATGAATGTCTCAACAAGGCACACTGTCAAAACAAGTAATATAATTCGCAAAATCAAATAAGTCAACTTAGACTTAAGGCCATCAGTATTCCAAGAAATGAAAGAAAGAGATCCATTAGTATTAAAACCAGAACAATGTGTTTGTTTTGACTCTGAGCGTGTGTGTGCATTCCTGTTTATGGGTGTAGGTGGGTGTTGCCCCCGGCCTTGGCCTGACCGTTACTTCTTTCTGTTCACTGAAGCAGAACGAGTGATTGTACCCCGCGTTTTTGTTTAAACTGCTCTGTCGTTCAGTTGCTCTTGTCGCTCAGTTCCTTTGCCAGTTAGGGTTTTTAGTTTCGCCCCCTTGGGACTTTGCAAAGACAACACATCAAAGGGTTTGTGACGTCAGTGTGAGCCGCTGTATTGACGGTAGAGTTGGCGTCACCAGAGGCAGGAATCCCGGGATTTTCCACTAACCACTAACTGGCTGGACTGTATGGTGTTGAGCAGAGGCGTTGCTTTTGTGGTTTCACGTGCGACCTCCCTCTGACAAAATAACCTGTCTCACCCTCCTTCATGGTGTTGAGCAGAGGCGTCCTCCTTCAGCATCCTGTCTCACCCTCCTCGTTCAGCGTCTCTCCCTCTCCCCTCCTTCTTCCTGTCTCACCCTCCTCAGCTTCCTGTCTCACCCTCCTCGTTCAGCTGTCTCACCCTCCTTCAGCTTCCTGTCTCACCCTCCTTCAGCATCCTGTCTCACCCCTCCTTGTTCAACTGTCTCACCCTCCTCCTTCAGCATCCTGTCTCACCCCTCCTCGTTCAGCTGTCTCACCCTCCTTCAGCTTCCTGTCTTACCTTCCTCAGCTTCCTGTATCAATCTCCTCCCTCAACTTCCTGTCTCCCTCCTCCTTCAACTTCCTGTCTCACCCTCCTCCTTCAGCATCCTGTCTCACCCTCCTTCAGCATCCTGTCTCACCCTCCTTCAACATCCTGTCTCACCCTCCTTCAGCTTTCTGTCTCACCCTCCTCCTTCAGCATCCTGTCTCTCACCCTCCTCCTTCAGCTTCCTGTCTCACCCTCCTCGTTCAGCTGTCTTACCCTCCTTCAGCTTCCTGTCTCACCCTCCTTCAGCTTCCTGTATCAATCTCCTCCCTCAACTTCCTGTCTCACCCTCCTTCAGCATCCTGTCTCACCCTCCTTCAGCATCCTGTCTCACCCTCCTTCAGCATCCTGTCTCACCCTCCTTCAGCTTTCTGTCTCACCCTCCTCCTTCAGCATCCTGTCTCACCCTCCTCCTTCAGCTTCCTGTCTCACCCTCCTCGTTCAGCTGTCTTACCCTCCTTCAGCTTCCTGTCTCACCCTCCTTCAGCTTCCTGTATCAATCTCCTCCCTCAACTTCCTGTCTCACCCTCCTCCTTCAGCTTCCTGTCTCACCCTCCTCCTTCAGCTTCCTGTCTCACCCTCCTTCACCTTCCTGTCTCACCCCTCCTTCAGCTTCCTGTCTCACCCTCCTCCTTCAGCTTCCTGTCTCACCCTCCTTCACCTTCCTGTCTCACCCTCCTCCTCCAGCTTTCTGTTTCACCCCTCCTCCTTCAGCTTCCTGTCTCACCCTCCTCCTTCAGCTTCCTGTCTCAGCCTCCTCCTCAACTTCCTGTCTCACCCTCCTCCTCCAGCTTTCTGTTTCACCCTCCTCCTTCAGCTTCCTGTCTCACCCTCCTCCTCCAGCTTCCTGTCTCACTCTCCTTCAGCTTCCTGTCTCACCCTCCTCCTCCTGCTTCCTGTCTCACCCCCTCCTCCAGCTTCCTGTCTCACCCTCCTCCTTCAGCTTTCTGTTTCACCCTCCTTCAGCTTTCTGTCTCAGTCTCCTCAGCCTCCCTCAGCTTCCTGTCTCACCCTCCTCCTCCAGCTTCCTGTCTCACTCTCCTTCAGCTTCCTGTCTCACTCTCCTCCTCCTGCTGCTTCTTCCTGTCTCACCCTCCTTCAGCTTCCTGTCTCACCCTCCTCCTTCAGCTTTCTGTTTCACCCCTCCTTCAGCGTCCTGTCTCAGCCTCCTCCTTCAGCTTCCTGTCTCAGCCTCCTCCTCCAGCTTCCTGTTTCACCCTCCTCCTCCTTCAGCTTCCTGTCTCACCCTCCTCCTTCAGCTTCCTGTCTCACCCTCCTCCTTCAGCTTCCTATCTCACCCTCCTCCTTCAGCATCCTGTCTCACCCTCCTCCTTCAGCTTCCTGTCTCACCCTCCTCCTTCAGCTTCCTGTCTCTCACTCTCCTCCAGCTTCCTGTCTCACCCTCCTCCTTCAGCTTCATGTCTCAGCCTCCTCCTTCAGCTTCCTGTCTCACCCTCCTCCTTCAGCTTTCTGTCTCACCCTCCTCCAGCTTCCTGTCTCACCCTCCTCCTTCAGCTTTCCTGTCTCACCCTCCTCAGCGTCCTGTCTCAGCT
>JADBJO010003126.1:92505-95005 GCA_016801955.1 Conus betulinus | reverse complement strand
TAACAGCAGCTTTTGATTAAAAGCATTTCTTGCAATGTAAAACAATTGTCTACTCGATGATTCGTGATAGGAGTATTTAATGAAGTGAATTTGAGAAACAGCAATGTTTCAAAGATGACTGTGTCCTCTTGGCGCTCTCTGCGGCTGCCCTCCAATATATCCTCCAAGCGCCTTGACTTGTAGGACTTTCCGCTAACCCCAACAACCCGAATTTCTCCACCAGACTCCTCAGCACAGCAAGTCTGCCTCCAGCAATCAGCATCGATAGCACCAAGCTGAAAACAGTGTTCCACTTTAAACACTTTGGAAGTATCGCCTGTGTTGATGATTCTGTCGACAAGGATATAGCCGCAGTGTCAGTCAGCCCAGTCAAACTCTTTGTCACCTCTGCGTTGGTGTGTTGAATCGTAGGAATGTCGAGATCAAAGTGGACAAAGCAGTCGTGTTCATAACCATCCTTTGTGGTGTGAGTCATGGGCGCTGTACCAAATGCGCAATAAACATATAGACCGTTTCCATGGGCATCAGATACGATAAGGTGACCAACTGGGAGTTCTGACAGAGCAAGCGTTGACGCCATGATTCACAAGCCCTAGCTGAAAATGGACTGGCCATGTGAGACACATGCACACCTCTTGCATGCCACGGTAGATCCTATCGGCATAGCCAGTCAGGGCAACAGGAAGACGGTGACCCCAAAGGAACAACATACGGGCTGTATCAGGGACAGCCTTAATGATGAAAGAACTGCCCAAAGAAACCCTGAGGTCTGCACTAAGGGCGGATCCACTGACAGGCATTGACAAGGAAAGCCTTCCGGTCCTGTGAGAACACAGCCGGGAGCAGGTCTGGTGTGCCAGAGAATGTGAGACGGCCTAAACGTTCACATCCCTATTAACGTCCTTCCAGAAAGCTCTGCTGCAGGGATTCGTAATCTCATTGTCTAACCCCATTCGGGCCCTGCAACGAAGAAGAAACGAACAAAACTGACATCATTGGATGGACGACCAATTCAGGATAAAGGAGGGTACTGCAGGCACCGAGCATTCCCATATTAAATCATCCCTGTGTCTCAATAATTTGGTGACGGT
Organism: Conus betulinus; assembly: GCA_016801955.1. NCBI lineage: Eukaryota > Metazoa > Mollusca > Gastropoda > Neogastropoda > Conidae > Conus > Conus betulinus. The sequence goes on along the minus strand of JADBJO010003126.1, from coordinate 93,914 downwards.
GAATGCCACACAAACAAAACGTGTGAATCTTGTTAAGTCATGGGTTTTCCCTGATACATTGCTCACCTGTGACAAGGCGTTTGAGTTCCTTGGAGTTGAGGGCAGATGCTTTCTCCAGATACCTGGCCAAGATGCCAAATCCCTTGACGTACTTGTAGAACGGAATAGGGTCCCCCTTGTCATGCCGTGTTCTGTAGCCTGCCACACCATTGGCTGATATCAGGATGATGGTAATGGTGAGAGTGATTCTCATCATCATTATCGTCATGACGACGGCTATGACGATGACGACAACGACACCGACGATGACGATGATAATGGTGATGATGATGATGACGTTGTCTACCTCTTCCAGCTCCTCCTTCTCCTCTTCTTCTCCGTGTTCTAATCCTCCTCCCCTACTACTACTATCATCACCGCCACTACACTACTACTACATTACCACCATAGCTACTACTACTACTACTTTTTCTGCTACTACTACTGCGACTTTAGTAGTACCACCATTGCTGCAGCTGTCACCTTCCGTTTCCAGTGTGAACTAATACCTGGGCCTCCCTCAGACCCATTAAAAGCGAATTACTGAATCCTAGATCACTAAAATCAAAGGATCAACCAATCAATCAACAACCAGAAAACCGTACAAATCAGTGACAGGCAAAACGAAGAGACAGACTTCCGGTTGGGGTCCAGATGGGAGGAAAGCTGGAGATGGACAAAACAAAAAACAAAAAAAAAAAAAAACAAAACAAAAAAAAAACAAACAAAACAAAACAAAACAAAAACAAAAAAAAAACAACAAAACAAAAAAAAAAACAAAAAAAAAAAAAACAAAACAAAAAACAAAAAGTACCCAGAAAGGCAATTTGTCTATTCTGACTCACGTATGACATGAGTGGAAAATTGGGAGGGACAGAGGCATGCAGATGTCATTGTAACAACAGCAGCAGCTTGTTCTGTCGGACTCTCAACATCTTGGTGAAGTATCAACTTCTATGGGACTATCCACATGTTTGAGAAGTATGTAGCCTATCAAGCATGATGCAAGGAAAAGGAGAAAAAGACAGTGGATCAAACAATTAGAACAACACAAAAAGAAGCAAGTGTACCACTGCCATGTTAAAGTCTCGGTGAGACTTGTCTTATTACCGCAGTAGTCCCCAATGATACTATGACGACAAACAGTTTTCAACTGTGGCAGTCAGCGCAGACCGACAGAAGTAGACAAAATGATAGCAAGTTCTCATTCTAAACATATTTCGTTGCCTCTTTTTTCTTCATGCCCCTTAAACCACAATGCTCACATTTATTCCCCCCACCCTCTCTGTTTCCCTGTTTCCGTGTATCCTTCCTCCGTGTATCCTTCCTCTTCTCCCACCTCCCCACCTCTCTCTCTCCACTCTCTCTCT
>JADBJO010003126.1:72505-87505 GCA_016801955.1 Conus betulinus | reverse complement strand
CAGGAAACCAATACTAACTGGACAACACAGGAAATCAATACTAACTGGACAACACAGGAAATCAATACTAACTGGACAACACAGGAAATCAATACTAACTGGACAACACAGGAAATCAATACTAACTGGACAACACAGGAAATCAATACTAACTGGACAACACAGGAAATCAATACTAACTGACAACACAGGAAATCAATACTAACTGGACAACACGTTTAATGACCAGTAGGAAAACAGTGCTGGTTGGATACTACAAGCAGACAGTAGTACGGAAACAGTGCTGGTTGGATACTATAAGCAAAGTACGGAAACAGTGCTGGTTGGATAGTACAAGCAGACAATAGTACGGAAACGGTGCTGGTTGGATACTACAAGCCGACAAATGTATGGAAACAGTGCTGGTTGAATAATATACAGCGATAAATAGGAAAATAGCACTGGATGAACATATATTAAGAGATAAATAGAAAACCAGGACTGGGTGAACAATATATTAAAGAGATAAATAGGAAAACAGTGCTGGGTGAACAATATATTAAGAGATATATAGGAAAACAGTGCTAGGTGATTAATATATTAAGAGATAAATAGGAAAACAGGGCTAGGTGAAACAATATATTAAGAGATAAATAGGAAAACAGAGCTGGGTGAACAATATATTAAGAGATAAATAGGAAAACAGTGCTGGGGAACAATATTTTAAGAGATAAATAGGAAAACAGGGCTAGGTGAACAATATATTAAGAGATAAATAGGAAAACAGTGCTGGAAGAACAATATATTAAGATATAAATAGAAAAAACAGGGCTAGGTGAACAATATATTAAGAGATGAATAGGAAAATAGTGCTGGGTGAACAATATATTAAGAGATAAATAGGAAACAGTGCTGGAAGAACAATATATTAAGAGATGATAGGAAAACAGTGCTGGAAGAACAATATATTAAGAGATAAATAGGAAAACAGTGCTGGAAGAACAATATATTAAGAGATAAATAGGAAGGAAACAGTGCTGGGTGAAAATACACGCAGAGAAAGGTAAGAAAAACAGTGCTCTCTGAGCAATATGTGAAGAGAAATGGGGAGAAAAAAAACCCATTGTTTTCTTAATAATATAAAGGAGAAAAAATGGCACCGGTGAATTACAATAGGAGCAACAACAGCGCTGGCTGAACAATGCATGCTTTGTTAAGGGGGAAACGCCGTTAGCTTAACAATACACATAGGGAACAGTAGGATGGTAGAGCCGATGGCTGAACAATGCATGCTTTGTTAAGGGGGAAACGCCGTTAGCTTAACAATACACATAGAGAACAATAGGATGGTAGAGCCGATGGCTGAACAATGCATGCTTTGTTAAGGGGGAAACGCCGTTAGCTTAACAATACACATAGAGAAACAGTAGGATGGTAGAGCCGATGGCTGAACAATGCATGCTTTGTTAAGGGGGAAAACGCCGTTAGCTTAACAATACACATAGAGAACAGTAGGATGGTAGAGCCGATGGCTGAACAATGCATGCTTTGTTAAGGGGGAAACGCCGTTAGCTTAACAATACACATAGAGAACAGTAGGATGGTAGAGCCGATGGCTGAACAATGCATGCTTTGTTAAGGGGGAAACGCCGTTAGCTTAACAATACACATAGAGAACAGTAGGATGGTAGAGCCGATGGCTGAACAATACATGCTGTGATGAGGGGAACACATCGTTAGCTTAACAAATACATGCTGTGATGAGGGAACACACCGTTAGCTTAACAATACATGCTGTGATGAGGGGAACACACTGTTAGCTTAACAATAATGCTGTGATGAGGGAACAAACCGTTAGCTTAACAATACATGCTGTGATGAGGGGAATACATCGTTAGCTTAACAATAATGCTGTGATGAGGGAAACAAACCGTTAGCTTAACAATACATGCTGTGATGAGGGGAATACATCGTTAGCTTAACAATACATGCTGTGATGAGGGGAACACATCGTTAGCTTAACAATACATGCTGTGATGAGGGAACAAACCGTTAGCTTAACAATACATGCTGTGATGAGGGAACAAACCGTTAGCTTAACAATAATGCTGTGATGAGGGGAACACATCGTTAGCTTAACAATACACGTAGAGAACAGTAGGGTGGTAGATCCGATTGAGTGATGCACGTAGAGAACAGTAGGATGGTAGAGCCGATTAAATGATGCACGTAGACAACAGTAGGATGGTAGAGCCGATTGAATGATGCACGTAGAGAACAGTAGGACGATAGAGCCGATTGAATGATGCACGTAGAGAACAGTAGGACGGTAGAGCCGATTGAATGATGCACGTAGAGAACAGTAGGACGGTAGAGCCGATTGAATGATTCACGTAGAGAACAGCAGGAAAACATAGGGCCACGTGAACGCCTCTCTGCCTGTCTGCCATATGACTCGTCTCTCATCTGACAACGGGAAAATCCGTTCCAGGACGTGTCTATGTCGGTGATACGGCACACACACACACACACACGCGCGCGCGCGCGCGCGCGCGCGCGCATGCACGCACGCATGCACGCACGCACTCACGCACACGCGCGCACGCGCGCACACACGCACGCACGCACGCACGCACACACACACACACACACACTACATTGCACAAGAGTCCACAGGCAAGTGTGTCACTTTCAACGCCATAACGGACCCATTTCACTAGGTCCCCCTTATCTTAGAGTTCGCTCCAACTGGCTTTGCGCAAGTTTAGTCGACGTTCTTTGTATGTCATCTCTACACTGGTGCCGGTTTGAGAAAGTGTGTTTTTTTTTTTTTTTTTTTTTTTTTTTTACATATTTATTTGTCTTTTGACTTGAAAGCGTGATTTCGTTTTTGATACTGAAAGTTTAGATTTTTGTTTGTTTGTTTTTTGTTTGTTTGTGGATGGAGTGGGGTTTGTATCTGACATGATGCCTGTCCTAAAATCGACTGGTCTCCGGCAATATGAACTGTTTTGGAATCGACACCACTTGCAGACTATTGCTTTTACAGTATTTATTCCGCTTTTTAAGATATATCTGACTCTGTAAACGTTTATGCTGTGAGTGATTTTGCTGCTCGGCATAAGGAAAGAAAAGAAAAGGATTTTTACACATAATTTCGTCGTGTTTACTCTTTGAATGATTACGCAGAAATGTCGCCTTGGAATTAATAAATATTAAATGCCATTTTCAGTATTTCAGAACACGTAGATTCCACTCTACTTGTACACAACCTGAAACAAAATACTGATGGTAAAATGCAAAATGACGAGTGCAAAATCAAAGAGTAAGGCTAGGGCATGATATTAGGCGTTGGTACTGACTTCTGTTGACTTTCACCACAGTGTACACCTTAGGTCATGGAATCCAAATGACGTGCATTGTAAGATCCCATCGTGACTTTCACCACAGTGTACACCTTAGGTCCTGGAATCAAATGACGTGCATTGTGAGATCCCATCCTGATTTTCACCACAGTGTACACCTTAGGTCATGGAATCAAATGACGTGCATTGTGAGATCCCATCCTGATTTTCACCACAGTGTACACCTTTAGGTCATGGAATCAAATGACGTGCATTGTGAGATCCCATCCTGATTTTCACCACAGTGTACACCTTAGGTCATGGAATCAAATGACGTGCATTGTAAGATCCCATTGTGACAGAAGAGCTGGATCGTCGGCTCATAAAACTGAATCATTGTCAGCAAGATATCCGTCCACCGTTTCTTCAGAATGTCGCAGTTAAATTCTGTATTGTTATAAAAATTTAGCAGGGTTTGCTCTATAACTAGCATGTCCCCTCATAGAAATGTAAAATATACAGAATTTGTGCATGTGTCTATGTGTAATCTTTGTTTGTTTTTAAATTTAAGAGATAAAACTATCTGTTGAACGCCGATTTGACAAATCAATGAAGTAGAAGGGTAAGAAGATAAAGAACAAACGAAAAAAAAAGGAATGATAAGTAGAAGAAAAAGAGGAGGAAAGCGATGATGATGATGATGATGATGATGATGATTGTGATCATGATGATGATGATATGTTGGTGATGGTGATGGTGGTGGTGATGGTGGTGGTACTGCAGGAAGTTTCTTGAGGTAGGGGTCCCGACAGAGGTTGGTGGTGGTGATGGTGGTGGTGGTGGTGATAGTGGTGTGTGGTGGTTTATGGTGGGTGTGTGGTGGTAGTGGTGGTGTGGTGGTGGTGGTGGTGTGGTGGTGATGGTGGTGGTGGTGATAGTGGTGATGGTGTGGTGGTGGTGATGGTGTGTGTGGTGGTAATGGGTGGTGTGGTAGTGGTGATGGTGGTGTGGTGGTGGTGTGGTGGTGATGGTGGTGGTGTGGTGGTAATGATGGTGGTGTGATGGTGGTGGTGTGGTGTGGTGATGGTGGTGTGGTGGTGGTGGTGGTGGGTGGCGTGGTGGTAGTGATGGTGGTGGTGTGGTGATGGTGATGGTGGTGTTGTGGTGTTGATGGTGGTGGTGTTGATGGTGGTGTGGTGGTAGTGATGGATGGTGGTGCTGGAGGAAGTTACTTGAGGTAGGGGTGCAGACAGTGGTTGGTGGTGAAGGGGAGAGGGGTAATACGTCAGCTGCCATGACTTTTCAGCTTAGTTTGATGTCAGCTGCCATGACTTTTCAGCTTAAGTTTGATGTCAGCTGCCATGACTTTGCAGCTTAAGTTTGATGTCAGCTGCCATGACTTTTCAGCTTAAGTTTGATGTCAGCTGCCATGACTTTTCAGCTTAAGTTTGATGCCAAATGACCCACAAACCGAACATTTCCAAATTTAAAACGTCACTATAAACATATGTTTCCCAGTGGTGTGATTGTGGGAAAAAAAAGAGCAGAATGGTGTCTTTGCTTTGTTCTGTGTAAGACCCTATACCAGCGAGGAAGAACATAATTGTAGAGGTAAACGCGCGCGCGCGCGCGCACACGCGCACACGCATACACACACACACACACACACACACACACACACACACACACACACACACACACTAACAAAATTGAACATCAGGAGAGAGAGAGACACAGAGAGAGAGAGAGATGGGGGGGGGGGGGGGGGAAAGAGACGGACAAAACGAGACAGACCGAGATCTGCACAGACCAACAGACATGCCAAACAACAGAAGAGAACAACATAATATGGAGGCCTGTTTTGTAGACTATAAAGCCAGGGCTCCCTATGAGGAGACCTTCACACTGGCCAGACATCAACAGGACAGAAATGTGAACGTCAGCAGGTGTTTTACGGAGAAACTAGTCCCACCCTTATCCTCAATCAGCTATACATTAATTGACTACTGATATACTGTTATGGCGCTGCATGGCGCTGCACTAAAGACATAGAATGATTCAATACATAGGTGTTTTTCTCCTCTTTACTACACCGTATTGTTCTGTATTGTTTTGTATTGCATCGTATCGCATTGAGTTGCATTGTGCTCTTGTGTATTGTGTTGTATTGTGCTGGTTATGTATTGTGTTGTATTGCAATGTGTTGTATTGTATTGTAATGCATTGTATTGTAATCTATTGTATTTTATTGTTTTTGTGTTGCATTACATTGTGTGATCTCCCCTTTCACATTTTTGTTTCCTTAAATACTATTACCCTATTGGTCATTTTGGCAATATTCGGTATGCCGTGTGAGGTGGATTATTCCGTTCAATTATAAATCAGTATCTTCGACGAGAGAGAGAGAGAGAGAGAGAGAGAGAGAGAGAGAGAGAGAGAGAGAGAGAGAGAGAGAGAGAGAGAGAGAGAGAGAGAGAGGGAGAGAGAGTTTACGGTGTGCAATGGAAATCGTGCACCAGTGGTTCACGCAAAAAAAAAAAAGGCTTGCCTTACGATATTTTTCCTGTGTAACATGAATTTGCACGGAAAGGCTCGGAAATAACATCGCACTTAATTCAATTGAATTTGAGCCAACATCTGTTCACACACACACACACACACACACACACACACACACACACACACACACACACACAGAGAGAGAGAGAGAGAGAGAGAGAGAGAGAGAGAGAGAGAGAGAGAGAGGAGAGAGAGAGAGTTGTCAAGCGTGTCACGTGAGAATCGCGTAGTAGTGTTTCACGCCAAAACACGCTCGCTTCGCAATAAATTTGTTTTTCTGTGTGATATAATTTTACACGAAACAAGCTTGGAAACAACATGGCGTCTGCGCTCATTTGACGGCGTGCCATGGATTGGAAAAGTCTGTTTTCTGAAATAGGTCAGCATGAACCTATGAACGTGGATTGGAAAAGTCTGTTTTCTGAAAAAGGTCATGATGAACCTATGAACATGGATTGGAAAAGTCTGTTTTCTGAAATAGGTCAGCATTAACCCATGAACATGGATTAGAAAAGTCTTTTCTGAAATAGGTCAGCATGAACTATGAACATGGATTGGAAAAGTCTGTTTTCTGAAATAATTCATCATGAACCTATGAACATGATTGGAAAAGTCTGTTTCCTGAAATAGATCATCATGAACCAATGAACAGCGGCGCTGCCTGACACGTGTCTTCTTGTGTTTTTTTCTGACACGTGTCTTCTTGTTTTGTTTTGTTTTGTTTTTTTCCTGCCAGTAAGCACGTTAAAAATCATCGAACAGTTGGAGCATACAGATACACAAAAAGAGGATAGTGCACAAAGTCAGTGACGTCAGCAGCAATACTACATGCTTCGACCATAAGCATTTGTTTCACGAAATGAAATGAAAAGAAAAACAAACAAGAAACATCGAAGCAAAAAAAAGCAAATCAAGTGAAATGCAGCTTTAACTAAATATGTCAGGATGAAGCTTTCATCTGGAATACAAACAATACATGCTTTAATTCGTGTTTATTTCATTGTATACTGGTCAACACAAGTTAAGGGCCGGCTTCAGATTTCAGTAGTTTTACAAACTGTTATTTTACACCAAGACAACAATGGAGAGAAAGGCGCAACTAGAGCGACACTGCAACTTCAGTTGCTGCTGCACGTGCCCAAACCTGCTTTACACCCATTGCAAGCCAGCAACACTGTTGTCAGGGGCGCTCAAAATGGTCCAAATTCACGAGAAATTGACAGAAATTTGGTTGCTTCGCTTCTTGCTGAAGAAGCAGAACTGCTGCAGATTTCTGGCACAGTGTACGTGCAAGTCATGGTTGTGGTAAACACTGCTCAGCAAAAGTTCAACGCAAATGTATTTTTAAGGGCGACAACCTGGGTTCTCAATAAGCGTGCCACCAAGACAACGACTTTCAACTCTCGATCGCGGGCAGGCACTGGGATGGCTCCAGGATGGCGTTTCCGGTCGGGAAGTGGCCAGGCGACTGGGAGTGAACCACTCTGTCATCCAGCGCATCAACCAACGCTTTCAAGCCACTGGAAGTGCTGAAGAACGCCCCCCCGCTCTGGACGCCCAAGAGCAACGACTCGGCAACACGATCGGTATCTCCAGCTGTCGGCACTTCGAGACAGATTCATATCTGCCAGGACGTTGAGAAGTAACCTGCGGACAGCAGCTGACGTCCTCATCAGCTCTCAGACCGTTCGACGTCGCTTGCATGAAGCTGACGTCCACTCAAGGGCAGCTGCTGTGCTTCAGCCTCTCACACAACGTCATCGACAGGCTCGTATGGCGTTCTGCCGCCACCATCAGCGATGGAACAGACAGCAGTGGGGCAGGGTGCTCTTCACGGACGAGTCACGCTTTACTCTGTCCACCTGTGATGCCCGCAGGCGCGTGTGGCGACGGGTGGGGGAGCGGTTTGTAGACGCCTTCGTTCAGGAGCACGATCGCTACGGAGGCGGGTCCGTGATGGTGTGGGGCGGCTTCCATCTTCACGGCAGAACCCCTTTGCACCTTATTAGAGGTAATCTCACCGGAAACAGGTACAGAGATGAGATTGTGAAGCCTATCATCATCCACACCCCTCCAGGCCATGGGACCAGGCTCCATTCTTCAAGATGACAACGCCACTCCTCATCGCGCTCTGGTGGTCAGGGACCTCCTGCAGCGTCAGCAGGTTGTCCTTATGGACTAGCCAACCCGATCCCCGGACTTGGCATCCATCGAAAACCTCTGGGACATCCTCGGACGCCGAGAGTCATGGACAACCATTCTGCACCTGTTGATGTTGCTCAGCTGTTCCAGTTCCTGCAGCAGGAGTGGCTCGCATTCCCTCATCAGGTGCTGCAGAACCACGTCCACTCCATGCGGCGACGGCTGACGGAACGTCTGGCAGCAAATGGTGGTCAAACCAGCTACTGAACATGAACAAACTGAATTGACATATCTTGCAACTTTTCGAAAGGGGGGGGGGGTGGGGTGGGGGGGTGTCATTCTGATGTCTGTCAAGGTGATGAAATGTGTCGTGTTAATGTTTGTTTTCAGTTGAGTCGGAAGATGAAATGTCAAATTAAATTATCCTATCACATGGATGTGTTTTCTGTTGTTGTTTTGCTCTTGAGAGAGGATTGTTCTTCCCGGCCCTTAACTTGTGTTGACCAGTATATTTTATTGTCCGTCCTTAACGCAGATCTTCACACGATTTTGGTAAAGACTTACTCTGATCTCAAACTTAAACTGACACTCATCTAATTCTGAACATAAAGCAAACCTAAAGCTGTCTTTATTTAAGCCAAGTGGTTTTTTTTCATTAGTGAATACTTTATTTTCCCTCCTTTTCTTTTTTCTTTTTCTTTTTCTTTTTCCTTTTTTTTTTTTTTTTTTTTTTTTTTTTTTTTTTTTTTTTTTTTTTTTTTTTTTTTTTTTTTACGCGTGTTTTCCACTCGAATATTTATGACGGGCGACGACTCGAAATATTGACACGCTAAAAGCTTCCTGGTCGATTTAATCAAAGACACTAAGGCCGAATGGAGGCCAACATAAAAGGACCTGTAACCAAGCGATTGGACAGAGATGATGCCGAGGGCTTCTCCCACCAATCAAAAGACATTACTATTTTGGGCGCAAAGGGACAGAACTAAAGGCTGAACAGCATTTCGGAAAGATTGCGCGATGACCTCCCTTTAAGACAGTATTTATCTTGTTCATATTGAAGATGGACGAGGATTTTAAATGGGAATAAGCTGAGTAAAGACTAGACTGTTGAAGCCTTGTCCTTGTGTGCTATCTCTATCTCTGTGGTTCATCAGTATAAATGTGTACTGCAGTCTGCGTGGTTCTTCCAGTTCTGTGAACTTCTTTCTGATTGGTAGGGAGATCTCGGAGTTGACCTGTTGAAGTGATTTCACTGACTATTTGGTACACCCCTGGGACAGTCTATCGGCAGTGTTCTGCAACTTCTCCTGTCAGCCAACTCAGCGAGGGCACTGTATCGTATGCCATGCTCTCAACAAGCACTGTGTGGAAAGACCCATCGTTCAGCGAGGGCACTGTATTGTATGACATGCTCTCAACAAGCACTGTGTGGAAAGACCCATCGTTCAGCGAGGGCACTGTATTGTATGACATGCTCTCAACAAGCACTGTGTGGAAAGACCCATCGTTCAGCGAGGGCACTGTATTGTATGCCATGCTCTCAACAAGCACTGTGTGGAAAGACCCATCGTTCTCAATTCGTTGCGCTTCTTCAAAATCCTATTTCAGCAGGAAATTAAACTGTCCTGTTGATGCAGATTTTGCTGTCCAGAAATACAAAACACGGGATTCTTGATCATTTGGAAAACATCTACATCTTATCAAATAAGTGCCCTGAGTGTTTACGATCAACAAAAATACACTTCTGTGACTAGCTAAATGAGTTACAACAACAGGCTACACACAAAAACGCATCCTACAACCACAAGCTAGCTCCACATCCACATGTCCCACCATCACCCAGCCTCGCCCACTCGCACTCCCTCTCCACCCTTCACCCAGCTCTCGAACACAAAAACAAATTACTCTGAGACAAAGAAACAATTACTCTGAGACAAAGAAAGAAACAATTACTCTGAGACAAAGAAACAATTACTCTGAGACAAACAAACACAGGCATTCAAAACATACATAACGCTCCTGCAAACAGCACCGGCATATAGTTGTATGTATCTGTCATATACAGCACCGGCATATAGTTGTATGTATCTGTCATATACAGCACCGGCATATAGTTGTATGTATCTGTCATATACAGCACCGGCATATAGTTGTATGTATCTGTCATATACAGCACCGGCATATAGTTGTATGTATCAGATGAGAAAAAAAAGAATGTGCTCAGCCCCGGTATGAATGCTTACCTCTATTAACCGTGTTTTGCGCGCTGTTTCCATGGGCGACATAAACAATAGGAAAACCGTGCTGCACGTTGTGAATTCTATGTTTCATTGTATTGCATAGATTTCATACAAAGAAGGTGCAGCGCTATGTTCAAGTTATGTCTGTGTGGTCGTGTCTTTCTGTCCTTTTTCTTTTCCACTTGCTTTGAGGGTATTTTGCTTCCTTCGTTCTTCCATAAACCATTGTAAAAAGCAAATAAAGGTGTTACAAAAAGGAGAGAAAGAAAGAAAGCAGCACAACGGACCAAACCGTTGTAAAAAGTCAATAAAGGTGTTAAATAAAGGAAAGAAAAGAAAGGAAATAGCACAACGGACCAAACGTTGTAAAAAGCAAGTAAAGGTGTTAAAGGAAAAGAAAGAAAGGAAGCAGCACAACGGACCGAAAGAGGCGAGTCGGTTTATGTCGTGGAGAGAGAGGGAAGGGGGTGGAGGTATTTCTAATATTTAAAATGAAGTTAAAGTCTGCAAGTAAACTGCAGAAAGACTAATAATACGTGGGGGGGGGGGGGGGGGGGGGGGGGGGGGTGTGGTGGTGGAGGTGGTCAGGAGGGAGGAAGAGGAGGGGCAGCAGACCCTCTTAGAGCAAGAGCCATTGAGCTTCAGGTAGATGGGCAGGGGAGGGGTGTGTGCGTGCATGAGTGCGTGCGTGCATGCGTGTGTGTGTGAGCGTGGGTGCGTGCGCGCGCGTGTGTGTATGTGTGTGTGTGAGTGTGTGTGTAGCGGAAGGAAGAATGAGTAGCCTTGCAACGCATACTGTGCGCATTGTTTTGAATATACAGCAAACATACTGCTGAGAATGTGTTTCTGTGGGTTTTTTTCTTTTTCTTTTTCTTTTTTTTTTTTTTTTGTTGGTTTCTCTGAGATGCAGTGTAATAAAAAAAAATTTTTTTTAGGCTTCTCTTGTCATTTTTTTACATTTCGGAATAGGACCCGGAGGAGGGAGGAGGGCTGGAGGTCAGACCCCTTGAATCCCTCCCCTCCTCCCCCTCCCCCTTCCCCCCCACCCACCCCACCGCCCACCCCCTCTTATCACACTCTCCTATTCTGAATCTAAAGTCATCATGGAAAACAGGTTTCATCGGTTTGACAGATAACATTGCAGTATACACATCACTGGTGTTAGTTTACAAAAAGCTGTGACATCTGGAGAAAACTTGGAGATTTTTGTTTGTGGTGGTAGTGGAGCTGTGCCCAGTGACAGTGTCTTATCTGAAGATGTGGTCCCATTGCAAGCCCAGTGACAGTGTCTTATCTGAAGACTGTGGTCCCATTGCAAGCCCAGTGACAGTGTCTTATCTGAAGACTGTGGTCCCATTACAAGCCCAGTGACAGTGTCTTATCTGAAGACTGTGGTCCCATTGCAAGTCCAGTGACAGTGTCTTTTCTGAACACTGTGGTCCCATTGCAAGCCCAGTGACAGTGTCTTTTCTGAACACTGTGTGTCCCATTGCAAGCCCTGTGACCGTGTCTTTTCTGAACACTGTGGTCCCATTGCAAGCCCCAGTGACTGTGTCTTACCTGAAAGCCCTCTCTCTTTGCAAGCCCAGTGACTGTGACTGTGTCTTACCTGAAGACTCTCTCACTGCAAGCCCTGACTGTGTCTTTCCTGAAGACTCTCTCATTGCAAGCCCTGTGACTGTGTCTTTCCTGAAGACTCTCTCATTGCGAACCCTGTGACTGTGTCTTTTCTGAAGACTCTCTCATTGCGAAGCCTGTGACTGTGTCTTTTCTGAAGAGCGGCTCATTGCGAGCCCTGTGACTGTGTCTTTCTTGAAGACTGGCTCATTGCAAGCCCCTCAGAACCCCGAACTGCAAGAAGAATTAATGCCCCTGTTCGCTCCCATCCTGCCTCATGTTGAACGTTCCACCACGGTGCTATGCCAGAAACTCAGAACAGTTGACAAATTATCTCCCCTTGGTGGCAGGGCCTACTCTTTACAGAGTAGTCCACTTTGAAGATGAAATCAACTGCAGGATTGCCGAGATAGCTGGTGCCAGCTTTGGACGACTGCGCCAGACTGACAGAGAAAGAACAGGGAAGGGCTGTCAGAGATGGCACCCAAAGACTATCAGGATCTCATCTTTCCAACCCTTTTGTACGCTTGTACAACTGGCACTGTGTTCATGAGATCTGCATGCAGACGGAAGCACGTAAACACGTGTGTGAGGCCCCGCATGAACTGGCAAAAAAAAACAACTTACCAACTCCCACACTACGCCTTCTTCGGGATTTGGGTGGTCATATCGGCACTGACATCATTAGTGGTATGCCTAACGGCCATCCATTCCCCTCTCCAATGCCCAGGCCAAATTCTGCCTTCCATCAACTGTTCCAAAATTTGAGACTTACTCAGTGACATAAGCACGCAAAAACGTTACTGATGTTTGACTAGTTACGGCAAAAGACTGTTGGTGTATGTGGATCGAGTTTAACGTCATGACGAATCTGAGAGAGAGAGAGAGAGAGAGAGAGAGAGAGAGAGAGAGAGAGAGAGAGAGAGAGAGAGAGAGAACCGCGATCGAGCGCATGCGCTGCCGTCCGTTCACACACACACACACACACACACACACACACACACACACACACACACACACACACACACAAGAACAAAAAAAAAAAACCGCGCTTAGTCGGACAAGAATACTAATGCAACACAAGAACTTTCAACATTACCCCCCCTCTGCCCCCCCCCCCCCCCCCCCCCCCCCCCCCCGTCCCCTCCCAGACCTCAATCTCCAGCCTCTCCCGGTCTTTATTTCCATCCTCTCCCCGTCCTTTCCATCCTCTCCCCGTCTTTTCCATCCTCTCCCCGTCCTTCTTTCCATCCTCTCCCCGTCCTTCTTTCATCCTCCCCGTCCTTCTTTCCATCCTCCCGTCCTTCTTTCCATCCTTCCCCCGTCCTTCTTTCCATACTCTCCCCGTCCTTCTTTCCATCCTCTCCCGTCCTTCTTTCCATCTCTCCCGTCCTCTTTCCATCCTCTCCCGTCCTTCTTTCCATCCTCTCCCCGTCCTTCTTTTTCCATACTCTCCCCGTCCTTCTTTCCATCCTCCCCGTCCTTCTTTCCATCCTCCCCGTCCTTCTTTCCATCCTCTCCCCGTCCTTCTTCCATCCTCTCCCCGTCCTTCTTTCCATCCTCTCCCCGTCCTTCTTTCCATACTCTCCCCCCCGTCCTTCTTTCCATTCTCTCCCCGTCCTTCTTTCCATTCTCTCCCGTCCCTTCTTTCCATCCTTTCCATTCCATCTCCCCGTCCTTCTTTCCATCCTTCCCCCTTCTTCCTTCTTTCCATCCTCTCCCCGTCCTTCTTTCCATTCTCTCCCCGTCCTTCTTTCCATTCTCTCCCCGTTCTTCTTTCCATACTCTCCACGTCCTTCTTTCCATCCCTCCTTCTTTCCATCCTCTCCCCGTCCTTCTTTCCATCCTCTCCTTCCCCCGACCTTCTTTCCATCCTCTCCCCGTCCTTCTTTCCATTCTATCCCCGTCCTTCTTTCCATCCTCCCTCTTTCCCGTCCTTCTTTCCATTCCTCTCCCCGTCCTTCTTTCCATCCTTCCCCGTCCCTTTCCATCCTTCCCCCGTCCTTCTTTCCATTCTCTCCCCGTCCGTCCTTCTATCCATTCTATCCCCGTCCCTCTTTCCATCCTTCCCCCGTCCTTCTTTCCATTCTCTCCCCGTCCTTCTTTCCATTCTCCCCCGTCCTTCTATCCTATCCCCGTCCCTCTTTCCATCCTTCCCCCGTCCTTCTTTCCATTCTCTCCCCGTCCTTCTTTCCATCCTCTCCCCTTGCTTCTTCCCATGCCCCCCATTAATAAAAAACAAACAAACAAACAAACAACAAACAAAAAAAAAAAACAACAGGTACACATGTCAAACGCCTTCCATCCATCATTACTACAACAACGTGTGCAAATTCAAAAGGCCACGAGAGAAGACAGCAGCAAAGGAATATTGTAACACAATGGGGCGATCACTGTACCACAATGGGGGCGATCACTGTACCACAATGGGACGATCACTGTACACAATGGGGCGATCACTGTACCACAATGGGGCGATCACTGTACCACAATGGGGCGATCACTGTACCACAATGGGGCGATCACTGTACCACAATGGGGCGATCACTGTACCACAATGGGGGATATCACTGTACCACAATGGGCGATCACTGTACCACAATGGACGATCAATTTGCTGCAAGGAGAAAAAGACATCGATCCGCTGCCGCTGACATCCTCTTTGATCACAACAACACAGCCACTGCAAGGCCATTGAGGAGGGGGGCACTTGGGGGACTGATGGGGGGCCGGGGCGAGGGTGTGTGTGTGTGCGTGTGGTGTGCGTGCGTGCGTGCGTGCGTGCGTGCGTGCGTGCGTGCGTGCGTGTGTGTGTGTGTGTGTGTGTGTGTGTGGTGTGTGCGTGCGTGCGTGCGTGCGTGCGTGTGTGTGTGTGTGTGTGTGTGTGTGTGTGTGTGTGTGTGTGTGTGTGTGAAGGGGGAGAGGGCCAGTGGGTGGATGATGGTGGAGTCATCTGTCGGTGACGGGGAGCCGTTGCTTATTAACAGTGCGACACATGTCCCGGAGATCAATAGGGTGATGAGATCAATAGGGTGATGAGCTGTGGACCTTGTGAGTCAATCAATACCGACACTTCAAGTCGGCCCAGCTAACGGATCGGTCGTGTGTTTACCTCTTCG
>JADBJO010003126.1:65005-67505 GCA_016801955.1 Conus betulinus | reverse complement strand
GAAAGCAGAGCTAGATGCCATGCAAAAAGCCGGAGTCATCAGCAAAGTTATGCGGCCACAGACTGGGTCAATTCGCTTGTGGTGGTTGAAAAACCCAACGGGAAGCTACGCATCTGCTTGGACCCAAAGAATTTGAACCAGGCAGTGAAGAGGCACCACTACACCATGCCAACACTGGAGGATGCGCTGGCTAAGATCCCAGGTGCCAAGTACTTCAGCAAAACTAGACGCCAAGAGTGGCTATTGGCAAATGAAGCTGTCTACTAAGGCATCTTACCTGACTACATCAACACGCCCTTTGGGAGGTATCGATTCCTGCGCATGCCCTTCGGTATAGTGAGCGCCCAGGACGAATTTCAAAGAAAGATGGACGAAATATTTGAGGGCCTGCCGGGTCTGGTGACGCGCTGGTGGATGATGTGCTGGTGACAGGAACGACCAAGGAGGAGCACGCCAGAAACCTCAAAGCTGCCCTCGACAGGGCCACAGAGAAGGGACTGAAGATGAACCCTGATAAACTAGAAATCGGCGTGCAGGAAGTGGGCTACTTTGGCCACATAATTTCATCTGAAGGAATCAAGCCTGACCCAGAGAAAATCAAGGCCATTAAAAACATGAAGCCTCCAGCGGACAAAAAAGGAACTGGAAACTATGCTGGGCATGATCATGTACCTGTCAAAATTCGCTCCTCACCTGGCAGAGACCACAAAGCCACTACGTGAAATGCTGAAATCAGAAAATGAGTTCATGTGGGAAGCACAACAGCAAGCAGCCTGGGACAAAATCAAGTCTACACTCGCCAGCCAACCTATACTAGCCATCTACGATCCAGACAAAAGAGTCACCCTGCAGGTGGATGCCAGCAAGTATGGTTTGGGGTGCCGCACTCTTTCAAGACGACAGACCCATCGCATTTGCTTCAAAGTCGCTGAACAAGACCGAAGAAAACTATATGCACAAATTGAAAAGGAACTGTATGCCATTGTGTTTGGCTGTGAGAGATTCCACCAGTACATCTATGGTCGGCATCAGGTCCTCGTCCAGTCAGACCACAAGCCCCTGGAGACAATCATGAAGAAACCACTGTCATCAGCACCCCGCGTCTCCAGCGCATGCTGCTATGCCTGCAGAAGTTTACAGCATCAAAGTGGAGCACATCCCAGGGAAGCAGATCCCCATTGCAGACACATTGTCAAGGAAGTCACTGTCTCCTGAGCCCCATGACACCATAGAGGACCTCGATTCACAGATCCACTGCATTGTGAAGAATCTGCCAGTCAGTGATAAAACAGATGGACCTGATCAGGAAAGCAACCAGTGAAGACAAGGCTCTCCAAACTGTGGTGAAATATGTCCAAAATGGCTGGCCAGATTCACGTCAGAGTTGCCACAAAAAATGCAGATGACTACTGGAACTTTCAGGAAGAACTATCCATCATCGATGGGGTCATGTTCAAAGGAGAGCGCGCATGTGGTCCCTGAAGCCCTCCGCCCAGAAATGTTGACCAAGATCCATGCAAGCCATCTGGGCATTGAGAAATGCCTACAGCGTGCCCGTCAAGTGCTATTCTGGCCGAAGATGGCAGCAGACATCAAGAGAACCGTTGAAACGTGCACTGTATGCAATGAAAGAAGACCTGCGAACTGCAAAGAACCGATGATACCTCATGAAGTCCCATCACGACCATGGCAAAAGGTAGCGGTGGACCTGTTCTCCTGGAACAACAGAGACTACCTCGTCACTGTGGACTTCTACAGCCGTTATTTTGAGGTGGATGAACTGACCACCACGACAATAGCAGCAGTGGTCAAGAAACTGTCAGCACACTTTGCCAGACACGGCATCCCTGAGACGATCGTGTGATAACGGCCCACAGTTTTCTTCAGAAGAGTTTGCCCATTTCACCAAAGACTGGGATACGAAACACATAACGTCTAGCCCCCGATACCCCAGTCCAACGGCCTGGCAGAAAAGACAGTGCAGACGGTGAAGAACATCCTAAACAAGGCCAAGGCTGGAAAAGGACTGGCGCTTCTCAGCATCCTGGAGTACTGGAACACTCCTGTGGACGGACTGGCGTCACCAGCACAGCTACTGATGGGGCGACAGCTGCGCTCTGTGCTGCCCACAACCCACCTGCAGCTACAACCTCGTGTCGTCGTGGACCCCAAGAGAGTCACAGACAGACGGCGCCAATGTCAGGCCAGACAGAAAACGCTTCTACGACCGCGGAAGTCGATCGCTCCCTACCCTGCAGACTGGAGAGAACGTTTACGTTCAGCAGCTGGCACCGGGTGACCAATGGAAGCCTGCCAAAATCATCGCTCAGGGCAGCACACCACATTCCTACCAAGTCGAGCTAACTGATGGCAGCACCTACTGGCGTAACAGGCGTTTTCCTCAGACAGCAGCCACGTCAGAGTACAACCTTTCTGCCTGTGCTCGCTGCAGCCCCTGAACCTCCAGTGCCAACACAGACTGGGGCCCCAGCAGCCAACG
>JADBJO010003126.1:52505-55005 GCA_016801955.1 Conus betulinus | reverse complement strand
ACATAGCATGTTAGCGTTCAAAGCAAAATGCAGCTGGCTTGCCGGGATAAACCCAGGCCGTTTATATTCTCTTTTTATATAGACGTTTATTTCTGTTGATTTTGGAATAGAGCCCCTTAGATAAGACACTTCTTCCTCACTTAGTCACAGTTTGTGAGGTTGTTTGGAAATGAGGACGGAGTCCACCAAGATTCACCAGACCCTGGAATGATCAGCAAAAGGCGATGAAGACTGTGTGATTCAGATAGTGTGTATTTCAGATAGGTCTCCCTGTGTTATTCAGACAGGTCTCGCTGTGTCACTCAGAGAGGTCTCACTGTGTCATTCAGATAGGTAGGCGATGAAGACTGTGTGGTTTAGATAGTGTGTGATTCAGACAGGTCTCACTGGTCATTCAGATAGGTCTCACTGCGTCATTCAGATAGGTCTCACTGCGTCATTCAGATAGGTCTCACTGTATCTTTCAGATAGGTCTCTCTATGTCATTCAGATGGGTCTCACTGTGTCATTCAGACAGGTCTCATCCACACCAACGTGCAGTGACAGGTGACTTCACATCGCTGCTCATGGGCCTCAGATCCCAGGCGGTCCAGAATGTTTTGAACCTTCTTCTTGACGAACTCCATGTCGATGAAGTGTGGAAGTCCCGGGAAACGCTTCTTCACAGGAACGGAGAGACAGCAAAAGGCAGATGCTACAGAGTAAGAAGAAGCAGGATCATGTCATCATGAGACTGCCATACCCCGGCTTGTCCCAACGCAGCCCCGGCACCAGCAACCCACACAGACAATCAGGATCATGTCATCATGACAGCCAAACCGAGGATTGTCCCGACGTACCCCCGGCACCAGCAACCCACACAGACAATCAGGGTCATGCCATCATGAGACAGCCAACCAGAGGCCACGCTGTTCTGCTACTAATTCATTTCGGTGGTGGTCGGTGGTACCGGATTTGATCAATGCACGTAGCGCACACCCCTGCAAAACCTTCTACTGACAACAAACATCGGTAAGTCGCAGAGCCAGCCTGGGGGAATGTTCCCGTCCGGAGGATGGCACCACGTCCGTCCAGGGGCAGTCCTCCTAGCGGCGACCTCGACATGAATTCAACAAGGGCATAGACATAGAGGGTCTTGTGATTCGTGTGTCCCTGTTAACTGGCGGAGTTATCTGAAGTACCTTTTAAATCTTTTCAATTTCCATGTTAATTGGCGGTTATTTCAAATACCTTTTACAATCTGTTTCAATTGCCATGTTAATTGGCGGTTATTTGAAATACCTTTTAAAATCTGTTTCAATTGCCATGTTAATTGGCGGTTATTTCAAATACCTTTTACAATCTGTTTCAATTTCCATGTTAATTCGCGGTTATTTGAAATACCTTTTAAAATCTGTTTCAGTTTCCCTGTTAATTGACGGTTATTTGAAATATCTTTTAAAATCTGTTTCAGTTTTCCTGTTAATTGGCGGTTATTTGAAATACATTTTAAAATCTATTTCAATTTCCATGTTAATTGGCGGCTATTTGAAATACCTTTTAAAATCTATTTCAATTTCCATGTAAATTGGCGGTTATTTGAAATACCTTTTAAAAATCTATTTCAATTTCCATGTTAATTGGCGGTTATTTGAAATACCTTTTAAAATCTATTTCAATTTCCATGTTAATTGGCGGTTATTTGAAATACCTTTTAAAATCTGTTTCAGTTTCCGCCTGCAGTCACTTCACTTTGCAACCAGAATGGAGGGAAAAATCAACATGGAAGACACCATGACAGCAGGGCATGAAGGGAAAATCAACATGGAAGACACCATGACAGCAGGGCATGAAGGGAAAATCAACATGGAA
Organism: Conus betulinus; assembly: GCA_016801955.1. Taxonomy (NCBI): domain Eukaryota; kingdom Metazoa; phylum Mollusca; class Gastropoda; order Neogastropoda; family Conidae; genus Conus; species Conus betulinus. Next base: position 53,154 of record JADBJO010003126.1, on the reverse strand, counting down.
GACACCATGACAGCAGGGCATGAAGGGGAAATCAACATGGAAGACACCATGACAGCAGGGCATGAAGGGGAAATCAACATGGAAGACACCATGACAGCAGGGCATGAAGGAAAATCAACATGGAAGACACCATGACAGCAGGGCATGAAGGGAAAATCAACATGGAAGACACCATGACAGCAGGGCATGAAGGGAAAATCAACATGGAAGACAACATGACATCAAGGCATGAAGGGGAAATCAACATGGAAGACAACATGACATCAAGGCATGAAGGGGAAATCAACATGGAAGACAACATGGCATCAAGGCATGAAGGGGAAATCAACATGGAAGACACCATGACAGCAGGGCATGAAGGGGAAATCAACGCGGTCGCTGACACCATGACAGCAGGGCATGAAGGGTCGCAGAATTTGAGCCTTTTTCTTTAGCTGAGCGATGATGTTGAGGATGATGACGAAGATGATGTTGGGGAGTCCCATTCTGATCGGAGACTGGCTGACAGGGCCAGTACTCTACGCCTCCTGTCATAGAATATCCCGGCGTCGACCAGACGCAAGCAATATGGATAACTGCATTACTGGGCGAAGAGAGAAGAGAGAGAGAGAGAGAGAGAGAGGAGAGAGAGAGAGAGAGAGAGAGAGAG
>JADBJO010003126.1:45005-47505 GCA_016801955.1 Conus betulinus | reverse complement strand
GTCGTACATACTGGCTGGGTTTCAGATGGACTGTCTGTCGTACATACTGGCTGGGTTTCAGATGGACTGTCTGTCGTACATACTGGCTGGGTTTCAGATGGACTGTCTGTCGTACATACTGGGGAGGTTTCAGATGGACTGTCTGTCGTACATACTGGCTGGGTTTCAGATGGACTGTCTGTCGTACATACTGGGGAGGTTCAGATGGACTGTCTGTCGTACATACTGGCTAGGTCTCCGGTTTTGGACAGCGGCTTCCATAAGACGCTTTGTGAGTTCCTCTCCATAGCTAGCAAGCTGGCTAAGTAAGACCAGAGAATCTGCATCAACGAGACGGCCGTGGTAAGAATGTTGAAGTTTCTATGTAACCATTCTGATGAAGTGACAGAGGCGTATCAAGTACTGATGAAGGGACGGAGGATTCAATCAGATGAAGTGACAGAGGCGCAGCAAGCTTTGATGAAGGGAGGGAGGATTCAATCAGATGATGTGATAGAGGCGCATCGAGCACTGATGACGTGACAGAGGCGCATCAAGCACTGATGAATGGAGGGCGGATTTCGATACTGCACAAACAGCACATTTCGAAAAAGCACTGTGGGGCAGTAGGGGAGAGGGATGAGAGATGCTGATGTGGCTAGGCTCACATAGTCAATAGATATGGGTTTCAAGGATATGAGAAACATTGTAATTATATCAGAATGGATTTGGAATGGTATGGTTAAATCAAGGGTTTAAACATGTCAATACATTTCTGCATGAATTTCGCCAGAGGCTTATTGATTGTCGATGGCAAAACTGGAATTAAACAGATCCGAGAAAGTGACCGGTTTTCTTTTATATAGAGCTTTCAAATCATTTAGGAGCTGTGAAAGGTATCTTTTGACTGACATCGACAGATATATTAGATGTTATTTAAGAAAATTTTGATACGGAATAACAGACATTGTAATACATCGACACTGATATAGTCAGGTATCAACTAATTCTGTAAATACCCTTTGTGCAGAGATGCAAAAGAGGATGAAGTACATATTTTGTTTTCTTGCCCTAGTCTCTGCGAGCTTTGGCAAGAACATATTCCACGAAAATGTTATGCAATTCCGTGTCTATTCAACGTAGCCTTACTGATGGCTAACAGTAACAAAAATATTCTGAAGAATGTATGCATGCACCTATATAAGGAATTTAAAAGGCGTGCGACTGCAGTTGAAGGATGTGAATGTTAACACTGAAGCATGTATCTGTTGTACTCTATGGTCAAAAGATGTTGAAATGTGCCATTATTATGTTAATGTATCCATACTTTCTCTTGTCGTTAAAGTGCCATTTTAAATAGTCCCCCCTACCCCCACCTCTTCAGTAGGGGCTGTGACCTAATCTGAATAAACCATTTTTCCATTCCATTTTCCTGGGGGTCACGTGGTTTGACAGGAAGCTACAGGGCGCCATTCATTTCAGCTGCGGCAAACGTTCTGTATTTTCCTGTGATAATGCCAGTTGCTGGACTTCCAGCGACAGCGGAGACAGCCCTGAACGCCCTGCTAATGCCAATACCGTGTCAAGCTAGAAATTTTCAGGTGGCGGCAGCAACACGGTGGTCGTTCTACGACTGAAGCCAGTCAGCCCAGTGTTAACAACAATGGCGGATCCTGTCCTGAACTGGGGAACGCAAGTTCAGTATTACAGAAAGAAGCCGCCAAGCCAAGTGCGAAGAGATCAAGAGAGAGAGCGAAAGAGCAGAACACGCGACCTGAACAGGTTGGTGCTGGTCTCGGAAACGGTAATGATGAAAATGAACTGGCCGTGCTTAACATTGAGTCGAAAGAACTCAGTAAACAGCACAGCACACAGGGCATTACAGAATAAACCATCATGCCTACAAGCGGTGACGATGACACGCCGCAAATTCAGGATGCTCATCTGTCCTTGTGTCAGGTTGTAGCATCAGTGATTCATAAATCCAGCAATCGGGCGTCGACGTAAGCTTAAGAGTTGAACAATTCATAGACAAAAATAGTCGCCGTTTTTGACGCTAGAGTCGTAAAGGATTACGTTGCTACTCTGACAGATCGACGTGTGCAGAGACGATTGCGTGATCCCACAGAAATAAAGGTTTCCGGAAAGTTGTGCTTCATCGAACGGATAATAAGGGTGTGCCGCTGTGTGAGTCTGATGATACTGTTTTGGAATATTTCTGCGATCCGCACTTGGAGGACGATTGCTTGTTCTGGCTCGTAAAGCAGGAAGAAATAAACATGTCACCGGATGAATGTGTTAAAGTGGCCAACCTTCGGACAGGAAGACGTACCGCAATACACAACATGCAGTGACGCAAGCACGTGCTCTACGACGGCAGCGCGCTCACCACGGATTGATCCAGTTCAAGCTGAGGTGACCATCATCTACAGAACTGACAGAGAACATATACCAATGACATTTTGTCGTCCACGTTTTTTTTTTTTTTTCATATTAAGTGAAAGAAAAAGACATTGCTGTG
>JADBJO010003126.1:37500-39345 GCA_016801955.1 Conus betulinus | reverse complement strand
GTCTGGATGGAGCAAAACGGGGAACAAAAACAGATAGAAGGCATGGAGATGCACAAAATCTCGGAGCTTGCATCTGTACATCAGGACATCTGGCTGTCACAGCCTAGCTGCATCTGTACATCGACATCTGGCTGCACAGCTCTGGCTGTCACATCTGTACTAGCGGTCAGCATCTGGCCTGTCACAGCTCTTAGCTCTGCATGCTGGACATCTCAGACATCTGGCTGTCATCTCGCTAGCTTGCATCTGTGCCTCATCAGACATATGCCTGCAGACCTCTTAGTTGCATCCTTGCATCAGACTTTGGATTGTCACATCTCTTAGCTTGCTCATCTGTACATCAGACATCTGGCTTCCAACAGCTCTTAGCTTGCATCTGTGCATCATCAGACATCGGGCTGTCACAATCTCCTAGCGTGCATCTGTGCATCAGACAGACATCTGGCTGTTACAGCTCTTAGTTTGCATCTGTACATCAGACATCTGGCTGTCACAGCTCTTAGCTTGCATCTGTACATCAGGACATCTGGCTGTCAGAGCTCTTTCGCTTGCATCTGTGCATCATCAGGCATCTGGCTGTCACAGCTCTTAGCTGCCATCTGTGCTCATCAGACATCTGGCTGTCACAGCTCTTGGCTTTTAATCTGTACATCATCAGACATCTGGCTGTCAGACCTCTTAACCTGCATCTGTGCATCATCAGACATCTGGCTGTTCACAGCAATTTGCTTGCATGTGTACATCAGACATCTGACTTTCACAGCTCTAGCTTGCATTGCTCTGTGCATCAGACAATCTGGGCTGTCAGAGCTCTTCGGTTGCATCTGTACATCACAAACATCCCGGCTTTAAAATTCTTAACGTTGCATCTGCACATCAGACATCTGGCTGTAAGAACTCTTAGCTTGCGTCTTACATCATCAGACATCTGGCTGTCAGAGCTTAGCTTGCATCTGTACATCTTCAGACATCTGGCTGTCAGAGCTCTTAGCCGCATCTGTACATAATCAGACATCTGGCTGTCAGAGCTCTTTAGCTTGCATCTGTACATAATCAGGACATCTGGCTCTCACGCTCTTAGCCTGCATCTGTGCATCAGACATCTGGCTGTCCAGAGCTCTTAGCTTGCATCTGTACATCATCAGACATCTGGCTGTCACAGCTCTTAGCTTGCACCTGTGCATCAGATATCTGGCTGTCACAGCTCTTAGTGTGTATCTGTGCATCAGACTCTGGCTGTCACAGCTCTTAGCTTACGTCTGTACATCATCAGACATCTGGCAGTCACAGCTCTTAGCTTGCATCTGTGCATCAGATATCTGGCTGTCACAGCTCCTAGCTTGCATCTGTGTATTAATATCTGGCTGTCACAGCTCTTAGCTGTCATCTGTACATCAGACAGGTTACAATCGCTTATGCTCTTTGTTTGCCTTGCTTTCAGATGAAGCAGGGCATGTGTCATCATACAGTGCAGATGAAGCAGGCTGTGTCATCATTCAATGCAGATGAAGCAGGCTGTGTCATCATACAGTGCCGATGAAGCAGGCTTCATTATACAATGCAGATAAAGCAGGCTGTGTCATCATACAGTGCAGATGAAGCAGGCTGTGTCATCATACAATGCTGTCGGATGAAGCATGCTGTGTCATCATACAATGCTGTCAGATGAAGCAGGCTGTGTCATCATACAATGCTGTCAGATGAAGCAGGCTGTGTCATCATACAATGCTGTCAGATGAAGCAGGCTGTGATCATACAATGCTGTCAGATGATGCAGGCTGTGTCATCATACAATGCTATGAGATAAAGCAGGCTGTGTCATCATTCAATGCAGTAGATGAAGCA
>JADBJO010003126.1:0-25000 GCA_016801955.1 Conus betulinus | reverse complement strand
TACAACAGTTTTCAAGTGTTCAGCACAAAGATCTTGCTTTCTGCAGAGCTTCTTTGGAATAAAAGTTTTCTTATTCATCAAGACTCTTTGGTGTTACTGTATTCTGGATGCGCAGCATAAGTTCACACTTCCCAAGACGAACACATATTGTATCAACACATACGGTACTGGTAAAGCCTACCACATTGCCTAACTGGCAGTATTAACGTTACCGACTTCACACCATAAGGCCTACATACACTACCCACACTGCCTAAGTGGCAGTATTAATGTTACCAACTTCAAGCTGTAAGGCCTGTACACCCTACCACACTGCCAATGTGGCAGTATTAACGTTACCGACTTCACACCATAAGGCCTACACACACTACCACACTGCCTAAGTGGCAGTATTAACGTTACCGACCTCACGCCGTAAGGCCTGTACACCCTACCACACTGCCATTTGGCAGTATTGACGTTACCGACTTCAAGCCGTAAGGCCTGTACACCCTACCACACTGCCAATGTGGCAGTATTAACGTTACCGACCTCACGCCGTAAGGCCTACACACCCTACCACACTGTCTACACACCCTACCACACACTGCCTGAGTGGCAGTATCAACGTTACCGACTTCACGCCGTAAGGCCTGCACACCCTACCACACAGCCTATGTGGCAGCCGTAACCCAATCAACTTCACGCTGTCTGGGACTGCCGAAGAATGGCTTAATCCTCCCGGGCTGGCCTAAGCGCTTGGCGACCCGAACGAGTTGTGTTTAGTCCGGACTGGATCAATACCTTCGCCGGTTGCTGAGGTGATGCAGATAAGGATGGGTCACCTGTTTGAAGCTCCAGAAGGTCTCTGGCATGCTGGTTGAAGTACTGCTTTGAGGCTAGCTTGTATGTCTCATCACGCTCACGCAACTCTTAGCGGTATACAGTGCAAGGTGTGAGAGTTTGGGGCAGGACTGGTCCGGTCGTTCTTAGCCTTCTTCAGAAAGCTAGCTCTGCCAGGGTCACTCCGAGGGCAGGGATGGGAGTGGCATGGTAGGTGAGTAGGGCAAGGGAAGGGTCTTTCTGATGATGAATGTCTTTTGCCGTTCTCACTGCTCTTTCCGCTGCCCCGTTTGCTTGAGGATAACGAGGGCTTGATGTTATATAGTGGAAATTCCAGTCACAGGCGAATTTCTTGAATTCCTCCGCTGCAAATTGAGGTCCATTGTCAGAGACGAAAGTTTCAGGAATGCCATGCACAGAGAAGATTTCTTTCAGCTTGCTCACGACAGCTGAAGACGTCAGGAAACTCAGGGAAGAAATGTCAATTCACCTTGAGTAGAAGTCGACCTGGACCAAGTAGTGTTTGCTCCTAGTTTCTCACAAGTCTACTCCAACCCGTTGAAATGGTCTTTCTGGTAGTGGCGTCACCAGAAGTGGTTCTTTGGGCTGGCGTGGCTTCTTCTCCAGGCATTCTCTACATGTGGCCACTTGTTTCTGAATGTCCTTTCCGACTTCAGGCATTCTCTGCACGTGGCCACTCGTTTCTGAATGTCCTTCGCCACTCCAGGCATTCTCTGCATGTGGCCACTCGTTTCTCAATGTCCTGCCGCCACTCCAGGGCATTCTCTGCAGGTGGCCACTCGTTTCTGAATATATCCTTCGCCACTCCAGGCATTCTCTGCATGTGGCCTCTCGTTTCTGAATGTCTTTGCGACTTCAAGCATTCTCTGCATGTGGCCACTCGTTTCTGAATGTTCTTTGCGACTTTAAGCATTCTCTGCATGTGGCCACTCGTTTGAATGTCCTTTGCGACTTCAAGCATTCTCTGCATGTGGCCACTCGTTTCTGGATGTCCTTTGCGACTTCAAGCATTCTCTGCATGTGTTCACTCGTTTCTGAATGTCCTTTGCGACTCCAGGCATTCTCTGCATGTGGCCACTCGTTTCTGAATGTCCTTTGCGACTCCAGGCATTCTCTGCATGTGGCCACTCGTTTCTGAATGTCCTTTGCGACTCCAGGCATTCTCTGCATGTGGCCACTCGTTTCTGAATGTTCTTTGCGACTTCAAGCATTCTCTGCATGTGGCCACTCGTTTCTGGATGTCCTTTGCGACTTCAAGCATTCTCTGCATGTGGCCACTCGTTTCTGAATGTCCTTTGCGACTCCAAGCATTCTCTGCATGTGGCCACTCGTTTCTCAATGTTCTTTGCCACTCCAGGCATTCTCTGCATATGGCCACTCGTTTCTGAATGTCCTTTGCCACTCCAGGCCACCACACACCTTGTTTGGCTCTTGCGCGACATTTGACCACTCCCCCGTGACCATCATGTATCCTCTCCAGGATCTCCTGCCTCAAGCTGCATGGTATCACGATGCGATCACTACGCAGCAAAAGTCCATCATGTACGTTAAGTTCATTGCGTACTGCGTAGAAGTCTCTCGCAGCAACATCACGTTTTCTTTGTTTTCGGGCCACCTTGTCAAGGTGTGCTCCATTGTGTATTTACTGTTCACGCCTTTCTGCGATTCTCTTCGAATCTGAGCGAGTTTCGTGTCACGCACTGGCCATGTCGACGTGACGTAATGAACGATTCTCTTTGAATCTGAGCGAATTTCGTGTCACGCACTGCCATGTCGACGTGACTTGATGAACAATTCTCTTTCAATCTGAGCGAATTTCGTGTCACGCACTGGCCATGTCGACGTGAGTTGATGAACGTACTCTAGCACGTTTGTTGTCATCTTTGTCTCACTGGTGTCGGACACGGGCATCTGGACAGTGTCTGGAGTTGTCATGGTGTTACCAAAACAAGAAGACTGTTAAAGTTTTTAAAACCACATTAATGATTATTGATTTTATTACCGCTTAGTGATCGCTGCTGGATATAGCCAATGATTTAAGACAGTAAAACAAAAACATTTCAGATTGCAAGTCTCTGAAGTACAGCAATTATCTCCTTAAAAAAACAAGAACAACAAAATGAAATGAAACAAACCATGTTAACTATCAATTAAACAGTGTTCTCTCAAACGATCAGTAGATTTCAACAATGGATTAAAAATGTTCAGTTTAGGGACTTCCCAAATTGTTAACTTAAACGTGATTTCTAGGTTCAGTGTTCTAATGTTTTTGTCGTCTTGAGTTGAAGATTATCTGAATCACCATCTCCTAGAAAAACAAAATTCTGCAAGCTAATGCAATTGAAACGTTTACAGCACGTATCACATTGAGCGGTTAACTTAGTATGAAAACTCCCTTGTCAATAGCTGTCGTTCTGCAGATGAGCCAATTGGTATGCTGTGATAGCTTTTCCGGAATTGTTTCGTATCCATGTGGTGACTGCCCTGTTGTAGGCCTGTTTGAGAGGCTGGAACAAAAGGAAACATCCAAAGGCTGCATGCGGTGGCTTGTGTGAGGTGGGAGGGATAACATAGCCACTCCATTCTGCCTGGCAAGGTCAATGGCTTCAAGATTTTTTTGTGTGGCTGCTATGACCATCCAAGATTAGTAGTACAGGATTCCCTTTGGTTTGTGTGACAGAAGAGAGAAAGTGTTGAAGGTAGACCAAGAAAGTTTCCCTCGTCATCCACCGGCTGTCGCTACAGGTGACCAAAGTTCCTGCAGGGGCTCCCAACTCCAGCTGAGGGCTGACCCACTTTCGCTTGAAAATGAGTATGGGCGCAACATGTTGTCCTGCTGCACTCATGCAAAATACGCCAGTTGTTGTGACTCCTCGCTCTCCACTGGTCATGGACCCACCCGACTTGACTTTTGCTTCGTTTTGTTAGCACTCTGGGAGGTTTATGAACAGTGGAGATTCCTGTTTCATCCATATTGAAAATATGGGTCACTGAGAGGCTATACCTTTCAATGAGCTTTTCCAAATACCCAAAGAACTCCATCACATTTGCTTTACTGAAGCCGTGAGCACGTGCAATGGAAGTTGCCTCAGGTTGACGTAAGCAGATGTCCTGATGCCGAGACAGAAAATCTTTATACCAGTCTTGACCTGCACTCCTCTTGACAGAGTTGAAACCATGCTTCAGACCATTGGAACTGCCAGCAATGTCAACAGCGAGTTTCATCAGGTCCCTTCTAGGTAATCCAAAGAGCATTCTGTCCATATCTAGAATATCCTTGACAAGATTTTCTTCTAGATCAGGAGGCAGGAATTTGAGGCGGCCAAAATACTTCTTTGTGTCATTTGCCCACTTGTTTCAGTTGTGCATAATTATGACGTAAGAGGGTTGCCTTAGGCACGCCAAAAGCCTTTGTTGAGAAATTGAGACCTTCACCTCTTTTCACTGCCAGGATACATCTGGACAGGTCATCTTCTGTCCATTTACCGTAACTGAAACCACCAAAATAGCAAATGACACACACACACACACACACACACACACACACACACACACACAGAGAGAGAGAGAGAGAGAGAGAGAGAGAGAGAGTTTGATTGTGCATGTGTCTGTGTTTGCATCCTGTGTGTGTGTGTGTGTGTGTGTGTGTGTGTGTGTGTGTGTGTGTGTGAGAGAGAGAGAGAGAGAGAGAGTTTGATTGTGTGTTTGTGTCTGTGTTGTGTCCTTGGTTGTGTGTGTGTGTGTGTGGGGGGGGGGGGGGGGTAAATGTCTCTTAAACTAGGTGAAAAAAAAGAGGGTATATTGAACCCTAAAGGCTAAATTGAACCGGAAGTTCGACTTTCCCATTGGAGGGAGGTTCAATTTAGCAAATACATGTGTATTCTGAAATACTGCAAATGGTACAATGGACTCATTTATGTGACATAACAATGTGTCTTGTCGGTAGGAACAGTCCAATGTATCTAAAACTTACATTAGTTTGAAAGTGAAATGCCTCATATTCCTTTGAACTACATTTCAGCATGACTTATCTTTGAGAAAATGTGCAAAAAAAAAATAAAAAAAAAGTCTCACCATCTTTCGCCGTCCTTTTTGAAAGCCGTTGTGATATGATGAAAGGGACTGTACTCTCTGTGCAGCTAACAAAAGATTACTCATCACGGTGGCACACTCTTTCGTATGTAGAGAAATAGAGGGGGAACAATAAGTAAAAAGGAATTTGAGCAAAAGTTAGCAGGAGAGAATGTAAAACTAATCCATAAGCTTTTTGGAAATATGTGCAGTCAAAAACAAAGGCAAGAGTAGGAATCAGTCCCTTGAAATCACAAGATGGAAATATAGAGACAAAGAATGAGGACAAAGCCAAAATTTTAAGGCACTTTTTTGCCAGTGTGTTTACACGAGAGGATAAAAGGAACATACCAGACGTAATACCAAAATGTAAATCTAAGGGTAAAGCTGTTTATGATGTAACTATCACCCCGGAACTGGTTAAAAAGAAACTTGATAATCTAAAATCCAAATAAAGCGCAAGGACCAGATGCTATTCCATCTCGCGTTTTAAAGGAACTAAACACAGAACCAGCTAAGCCTTCAAGTATCCATTTTAATACATCTATTGAGAAAGGAACTCTACCTCGCGACTGGAAAACTGCAACAGTGATACCTATTTTCAAAAAGGGAACAAGAACCCACCCTGGAAACAACAGGCCTGTAAGCTTGACAAGTGTGACTTGTAAGATACTGGAGTCAATTGTAAGAGATGTTATTGTTGATCATATGATGAATAATGAGCTGCATGCCAAATGTCAGCACGCTTTTCGTCAAAGTAGATCTTGTATTACACAGTTGCTTGAAGTAGTGGAAGACTTTACTAAGTTAATTGATAGTGGAGATAGCATTGACGTTTTGCACCTGGACTTTTGTAAAGCCTTCGATTCGGTCCCACACGCCAGACTGCTTAGTAAACTAAAATCGTATTGTATACTGGGAAAAGTTTTAAATTGGATTGAAGACTTCTTGAGAGATAGAATTCAGAATGTTAGAGTGGGATCTTCTGTTTCTAGTAATGCTTATGTCATTAGTGGAATTTCCCAAGGCAGCATACTGGGACCTGTATTATTTACTATGTTTATAAATGACTTACCAGACAGGTTAAAAAGCATGAAGTTATACAATTCACCATCCAAACACCTTACAATGCAAAACGACATTGAACTACTCATTAACTGGTCTAACACATGGAATTTGTACTTCAATGCATCCAAATGCGAAGTATTACATATTGGCAACAGAAACCCTAAATCAAATTACAGTATGAAGGTTGGGGATCAAGAAGTTCAAATAACGTGTTGTGAAGAGGAAAAAGACTTGGGAGTCATATTTGATGAAGACTTACTTTTTCACAGACATTGCACAGGCCGTAAAGAAAGCCATGCTGATGATTGGTATCATTGAGAACTTTTACATACCTGGACAAAGATCCCTTTCTTAGACTATATAAGGCAATGGTGAGACCGATTCTTGATTATGGCAATGTGATATGGTATCCAAGATTAAAAAGGCAGTCAATAAAAATAGAAAAGGTGCAAAGAAGAGCAACTAAGCTAATACCTGACATTTCTGATTATTCATAATAAGATAGATTAAGGCACCTAAGGCTGCCAACCTTCAAAGCCAGAAGGATAAGACGAGATCTAATCCACACTTTAAAATTTTCAATAACCCAGATGATATTGATTAAGCATGTCTTTTTTTTAACCTGCACTATCCAATATAACCCGTAATTGTTGTGACAAAGTACAAATACGGCAATTTAATACTAATATAAGGAAATATTCCTTCAACCATAGGACAGCATCAATCTGGAAATAAACTAACTCCTAACATCAAACGTGCACCAAATACTAACTCTTTTAAAGAATCTTATCGAGGAGCATAAAACAATGACTGATATCATGTTCGACTGTGCTGGCCGAAAATAAAAACTGGGCTCGCTATAGACCTGACCGATAAACGTGTAGACTAAGAAGGGGCATATGAAGCCGTGAGGCTCTGATGAAATAATCATCGCCCCTAAACCGGAACCTGAATTAACCTGACAAGCTCAATATACCCCGACTTCACCTACATTGCAGTACAACATCGCAAAGAATGAGAAAGAAGTGCTGTCATGAGCTTTCATTTCACACCATCCACAGAGCTAAATGGGCAACACACACACACACACACACACACGCACAGCACAGAGAGAGAGAGAGAGAGAGAGAGAGAGAGAGAGAGTGTGTGTGTGTGTGTGTGTGTGTGTGTGTGTGTGTGTGTGTGTGAATTCAACGCCCATCTTGCGGCTAATTTGCGAAGTGATTGCTTGTTCTTCATTTTCATTATCTTCTTCTTCCATCAATGTTCAGCGGACTTGCAGCTATCGGGAGGGCGTCAGCCAGGTATCGATTGGTTGAACCTGTGACCTATCAATAAATCTAATCCTATTTCCGGTTCCTCTTCGTGCAAACGATCAGGGCAACAACATCGATGTCATCGGCAATAGGGAGTACTTTTGTCATGATACTGTTGAAATAGGCCTAACTCAGAAACTATCATAGATATATGTGTTCTGAGTAAAAAGAGTGTTTGGACTTCGTCTTGCCATTTTTTTTGTTTTTTCAGTCGACAAAGAAACTGAATCTGCAGCTAGGCGTTCATTAGTGCATTGTAATGTTAGGTTCATACTCTGTGGGGAATGAGTTGGTTGCTGCTTTTTGCACCCCCCCGCAGCCTGTGTCAACTGGTAGTGCGCACGGGGGTCTTGGTGACCTCGTTACCGCGCGGGATAAAAAGTGCAAAGTTGCGTTAACTGTGCCTGTTTTGCATCAAGCTTGCTGGCGACAGAAGATGTGTAAAATGAAAAATTCTTTTTTCCCGTGCAAGAGCAGTCTCTCAAGTGAGTTTTATGCCCCTTCTTTTTGGCTGTTAAGCGCGGGGTTGGTTACTGTCAGCCCTTTTCTCACCATGCCACCACGAAGAAAACTTAGCACCTTTGACAAAAAACCAGGGCGATTGCGTGGTGGATACAAGATGGCATTGCAAAGGCTGAAGTGGCGCGACGACTTGGTGTGCATCATTCAGTTATTGTTAGACTGAATCAGCGTTTTAGGGCGACCAACAGCGTTGAAGAGAGGCCACGGTCAGGTCGGCCTAGGCAGACTACTCCCAGAGAAGATCGTTTCATCGAGAGGCAGGCCCTATTGCAGCGGGATACCACTTCCACCAGCATCCAAAGGCAGCTTCGTATGGCAAATAACACCATCCTCAGCCGTCAAGCCATACGAAACCGTCTTCACCACTTCGGCCTCAGATCACGTCGCCCAGCTGTTCGACCACGACTGCTAGCAGCCCATAGGCTGGCTCGCCGAGCTTTCTGCCATCGTCATGTGAGATGGAACCAACAACAGTGGTCCCAGGTCCTCTTTTCAGATGAGTCGCGGTTTAGTCTTGAACACAATGACGGCCGAACTAGAGTTTGGAGGCGTGTTGGTGAACGTTACTTGATGCAGCTGTTCGCCAGACCAGGGCCTTTGGGGGAGGATCTGTTATGGTATGGGGTGCCTTCAGCCTCCACCACAAGACACCACTCTACCATATTGATGGAAACCTCACAGGCATCCGCTATCGGGATGAAATCCTGGCGCCTTTCGTTGTTCCGACCATGCAACGGATAGGACCCATGGCAGTCTTCCAAGACGACAATGCTCGGCCACATAGGGCCCGGGTGGCCGAAAACTTCATTGTGCAGGCCGGCATCAACAGGATGATCTTCCCGGCGTATAGTCCCGACCTCAATCCCATCGAGCATATGTGGGATGAGTTGGGGAGACGTGTGAAGGAGAACCATCCACCTCCCAGAGACCGCCAGGATCTCTTCCAAATGCTGCAACTGGAATGGCAGAGAATCCCTCAGAGGGTCATCAGAACACTGGTCAACTCGATGAGGAGTCGCTGCGTGGAATGTCTCGCCAATGGCGGTGGCCACACCCACTATTGAAATGATTTTGTGAACTGAACAGATTTTGCGAACTTTGATTTCGACCCATCCTCTGTTTAATTGTCTGTAAATCAACAACCGTTCATTCGATCCCAATGAAATTCAATGTACGTTGGAACAAGATAATGAATTAAATCTGTTCCCAATTTCAAAATCGTGGCTTTTATATTTTGGAAATTATGTGGGCTAATACACCTTACAAAAACTCAAATGTCCGTCTGTCTGTCTGTCTGTAACACTTTGAACGCTGATATCTCAGCCGTTCCTTGACAGATTTCCTTCAAATTTGGTATGTTGCTTTCCTACTTCATGGCATCTTTAAAAGTGGCGGAAGTGTGGGGTGGGGAGCTTCAATATCTCGGCTGTTTCTGCACCGATTTCGTTCAAATTTGGTATGTTGCTTCCCTACTTCATGGCATCTTTAAAAGTGGTGAAAGTTGGGGCATGGGGGTGGGGGCAGGGGGCCCCAATATCTCAGCTGTTTCTGCACTCATTTCATTTAAATTTGGTAAGTGGGTCCACGGGGGAAGGGTGAGGTGGCATACCAAATTTGAAGCAAATCGGGCACGAAACGGTGGAGATATTGGCAACCAACGTGACAGATCTAAAAGTCATTCACACTGCATTTCCGGCAGATGAATTGAGGCACCTCTCCCAGCTGAGATATTTTGGGTGGGTAGGGGAGTGCGCGGGTGGGGGCAGGGTTTCCGCCCGAAGAGCGGGTAGGTGGGCCAGGTGGCAGTTAGGGGGGTGGGGTTTCCCCCCAAAGGGCGGGTAGGTGGGTTACAATGAGGGCGGGGTTTCCACCCAAAGGGCGGGTAGGTGTGCCAGCTGGCAGTTAGAGGGGTGGGTTTCCCGCCCGAAGGGTGGGTTGGCGAGTTAGAATGGGGACGGGTTTCCGCCCAAAGGGTGGGTAGGTGGGCCAGCTAGCGGGTAGGGGAGTGGGGGTGTGGGTGGGGTTTCCGCCCGAAAGGCGGGTAGGCAGGCAGGTAACTTTTGGGGGTGCGGGTGGGCGTGGGGTTTCCGCCTATTGGGGCCGCCAATTTTGGTGGTTTCGAAAGCTACTGTATGTAAACATTCACTGGTCAGTGAACTTACACACACACACACACACACACACACACACACACACGCAGAGCTGTAGGTTTGAATAACATTTATTTGAATGGTTAAAAGTGGAAGTATTATTTACATAGCTATGTGAATCAATCCCCCCCTCTCTCTCTCTCTCTCTCTCTCTCTCAACAGTACAATAGGTATTTCACAAGAAACAACTACAATTCTCCTTCTGGAGAAACACAAGATCAACAATAACAGACATGAAATAAAATGTTAGAAAACGTTACCTGCCTGGCACATGTAATTTATGCACCATCAACATCACAGGAAATATACGATACAATATCATCCTTATGAGAGGTAAGGTAAGGTAATGTTGCTTATAGCCCAGCCAACCACAGAGGGCCTCATCAGGGCTGTCACCGTGTTAAAATCAACTCACAAGTCATCTTTTAAAAAAATCTTCTACAAACACACAAAAAAAATCTTTCTTCCACAAAATCTTAAATCAGATGAAAAATGTTAATCTCTCTCAAAACTCACAAGATCACGTCAGGTGGGACATCTCTGAACAGGGTTTTCATGGACTCTGCTGTAAAGTGTTTATGTCTCACATCGTACAAGTCCCAACAATCTAAAAGAATATGTTTCACTGTGAGTGGAATATGACATGGAATGCACCATGGAGCTTCTTCACTCTTTAAAAGTTATGAATGGGTAAAATACGAAAGGCCAGTATGCAGCCGGCACAGAACTGTTCCTTCTTTACGACCACCAGACGTAGATGAGATTAACTCCTTAAGGTTTGGACGGATCTGAAAGAGTTTGTTATTCGTCTGTGTATTCCAATCCTCCTGCCAGAGGTCTCTGACATAATCATTAATTTTGGGTTTCAGATCTAAGCTGGGGGATATATATGTCGGACAACTTCTCTGTTGTGGCATTCTTGGCCAAACTATCAACCATCTCATTGCTCCGATGCCAACATGACCAGGAACCCAAACCAGAATAATGTTGTAACCCTCCACTTCAACTTGGTAAAAGTTCAAAGAAATGTAAAAGTTTTGGATGTTGAAGGCTGTGGCCAGCTATGGCCTCCAAAGCTGACAGTGAACCTGACAGAACCAGAAAGTTCCTCTTCTTAGATTGTGAGATATCCTCAGTGCCAGAACCAGAGCTGTAAGTTTAGCAGAGTTAGCAGAAGCATCTGAAGGAATATGTTCTGACAGTATTTGAGAAGGAACACCAGGGCAATAGGCTGCACATGCCACTCCATCTACACACTTGGAACCGTCAGTGAAAATTTTCTGATAGGATGGGAATTTTGAACAGAGGTCAGCATACAATGCCTTGTATGCCCAGAGAGCTGGTAGACTCTTTGCGAAAAGCTGCAAGATCAAAACGAATCTCTGGTGTGAAAAAGGTCCACCGAGGCTCATCTGGAAACTTGGAAAAATCGGACACAACTCCTAGGTCTAGACCTGCATTCTGCGCATGAGGCTGCATATGAAGACCAGCAGAATACAGTTAGGGTTGTTTTCGAAAAAAATGCCCACTTGGCATAAAAGACGGAACAGTGAAGATTTTCAGAACACATAAGGTTACCTCCTTGTCCAATTACAAGGACATTTAAATAAGGTACCATAATGTACCTCTTTGGCACATGTAATTCATGCACACAAAAAGTCATAGAAAATATAGAATACAATATCATTCTTTTGTAGATGAAAACAATCAGAAAATAAAAACAAATATAAATAAAAAAAAAACAATGAAAAAGTGCCCACCTGGCATAAAAAACAAGTGAAGACTTACATTTAACAGATGTTCAGGTTACCTTCCTGTCCAATTAAAAGGAAAGAATAATTTTTCATTATTACATAGTCTGAAACATCAAAGATTCATGAAACATACAAAATCATAACTAAAATTTAAGATAGCCAGTAATACTAACAATAGAGAAGTGTGACAGTTGTTCATCAATTGTCCATTACATAGTAAATACCAGAATTTGCACGTTAAAGAAAATGTAATAGTGTTCAATAAGAAATAAAACAATAATTGATAAGACTATTAATGCGGCATTTGAGTTAGCATGTATTATACGAGTACAGATCAGAGTGTATAATAAACACAATATTGAATAAACGAAAATGATCACCAATCCAAAAGAAGCAAGACATCTTTTCTTCTTCTGAAGAAACAGTGACAGTAAGGAAAATAAATAATATAAGAATATGATCAAACAAAATTAGGCAGATAAAGACCAAGATATAAAATGCCCACCCCAACAATTAATAAAGGAAAAAAAATTATTGTCGAGCAAAAAGTTACTTTTTGGTCCTTCAAAAATCCCTTTAACAATTTCTCTGTAAAATTAACAAAAAACTGAAAAACTAAAACATCGGAAAAAAGTATACAGAATCATATCCATAAGAACGTTAATTTAGTACTATAGCAATCAGTTTACAGAGTCAATCTCTTAAAGAAACATTTTAATTGTACAATGAGTGACAATATGACATTATTTAGGAAGAGTTAAGACAATACCTTTCAAGATCTTCATTACAATTGATAATCTTGGTTTCATCTGAATTGGTTTTGACAACATTTTTACAATTATGGGTCCACATACCTGTCAATCTGTCACTTTTCTTCAGCATTCTAGCCTTCTTATTAATGTCCATGTTTCTTTTTGTTAAGATGCTCAGTTTCAAACACATTGCAGAATTTCATGCTTGCACCATGCTTCTTAAAACAACTCTGCAATTCTAGTTTATAAAAATGTACACTATCAAGTAGTGTATAAAGCTAAGGATATCTACACAAACATGCAGGAATGTGGTGCATGCCTTTATAGTGGCTGTAGGGCTGTGTCATTCCTGTGCTGGATACAAGGTTAGACATACTCCTGACTGCCCCATGGTGTGAGATTTGAATAACTAACCAGGCATGTATTACCCACTAGGTAGTGTGCATGCATGCTTGTGTGTGTGTGTGTGTGTGAGTGGGGGGGGGGGAATGGGTGTGGTGGGGGTGGCTCTGTGTGTGTGTGTGTGTGTGTGTGTGTGTGTGTGTGTGTGTGTGTGTGTGTGTGTGTGTGTGTGTGTGTGTGTGTGTGTGTGTGTGTGTATGCGTGTGTGTGGGAGGGGCATGTTTTTTTTAGATGGGATGTGAGTGTTTGCGTGTGTGCGTACATGTGAGTGGGGTGGGATGTGTGTTTGTGTGTGTGTGTGCATGTATCAGTGTGTGTGTGTGTGTGTGTGTGTGTGTGTGTGTGTGTGTGTGTGTGTGTGTGTGTGTGTGTGTGTGTGTGTGTGATATGGCTATTCTGAGAACACTGTCATCTGGCTAAATTATCAGACAAAAAAAAAAACAAAAAATTAAAAAAGCATTATATTATGTGGCTTTTGGATTGAAATTTACAGTCTGTTTCTACAAAGAGAACATTGGCCAAGATCTTAAGTATCGTCAAACTGTATTTCACATGCTACATGTATCCAGCAGTTGAAGCACATTCATACCATTCTACTTCAGCACTGTTTGATTGTCATCTTCACGGACATAAAGTGCATCTATCTGTTTGGTGTTCAGACAATTCAGCTTCAAGTTTATCTTTATCGCTACTGTCAGGTTTCTTTAGCTTTAACTTGGATTCCTTTTTCTTCTTCTTTTTTGTTGAAAAAAGTCGGCGTTGTGGTTCGAATTTCT
Source organism: Conus betulinus (assembly GCA_016801955.1). Classification (NCBI taxonomy): domain Eukaryota; kingdom Metazoa; phylum Mollusca; class Gastropoda; order Neogastropoda; family Conidae; genus Conus; species Conus betulinus. The sequence goes on along the minus strand of JADBJO010003126.1, from coordinate 11,346 downwards.
TGTTTGACGGTAAGGTAGTCTTCTTTCCAAATTCTGTAGATGAACAATTCTGAAGTGCACATCCAATACTGTAGGTGTCCTGCAGATGTTGAAGTACAGCTTGTAATGTCTCTACATTATCTGTCTTTTTCACTAATTGTATTACATCACTGGCTTTACTGAGGGCAGCAAATTTTAACCTTTCAATGTCAGAATTGTGCTTGGGTTTATCTTGGCAAAGAAGACCTAAGTGTTTAGGCCAGCACTTATCTACATGCCATGAACAGTAAAGTTTTCTGGTGGGCTGGGGAAAGATGGCACACCATGCATTAAAAGTTGTTTGCAAGATCACTCATGAATATGTCGGTAGTGAAGTCAGCATGCCCACAAGCCTGTTGCACTGACTGAAAGAATATTTGTAAAACTTCAGAATCCTCTCTGTTTGAGATAGCCCCATGCAACAGGCACAGCCTCCTCAAATTCATCCCTGGGGTGGCGGCGGCGGTGGTGGAGATGCCCCCCATTCCTGTGGTGGTGGTGCTGCCCCCCTTCCATGTGTGGTGGTGCCCCCCTTCCCTGTGGTGTGTTGGTGGTGGTGACCCCCTTTCCTGTGGTGATGTGCTGTCAGTGGCCTTCCTCTTTTGCCCAGAGCTGGCTGCCGCACTATAGGAGTGCTCAGGAAAGGCATCAAAGTCAGAGGCATCAGATGTAGCCTGAGCAGGCATCCACTGCCACACAGGTGTCATGTCGACGGCCTTTCTGACAAACCAGCTCATGACAACCCGGCAGAGGAAGCGTTCATACCTGGTTGGTTCATTCAGGTAGGTTCTCAGACCAGAGCGTGGTCCAGTCAGGAGCAGGAATAGCCTGATGTCTAGTGCAGCAATGACAGAGACGACAACCACCACAAGACCGCACACATTGCTGCAGGTTTGCACAGGATAGTTCCTGCAATGAGCATTGCATGTATGGTTATGAGATAAGGGGGTCATGGTGTGCATCAGCTGAAGAGATGCATCTCTCAGCTGAGTCAGTCCAAAATGCCGGGTGTACTGTGAGAGAACCGGCAGCAGATCTGGTGGGCAACTCGAACCCTGGCTATTGCAATATCGAATGACAGGGACGTCCGTCAGTTTCACTTTTATTTATTAAGTATCCAGTGGCTACCTGACTTCTGTGATGTGGCCAAAAATAGGTGGAATTATCGGCACCATTCTTACCAACATTGGCAACCAAAGCCAGACGCTGTATGTTGCGGAGATCTCTCCATCTCATCATACCAGCCAGCTCATCAGGTGTTTGCGCTGAGATGCAGAGTCCAAGGGTGGTGTTCTGTGCCTTGTTGATGCAGTCCAGGACCCACACGATGTGGCTGGAGCACAGCCATCCATTAGGCCCTTCCTCACACAGCCTGGCCTACTCTTCCGGGGTACTGCCTGCAACAAAAAGAGGCCATACTTACATATGTCTTACATACTGATCTGAAAAAGACAGGATCGTCTTCAGCTTAACAAGAGTACAGCGTTTTATTTTTTTTCGTTCACCCTCCTTAGTGGGGGAATATTGTTTTTGGTCTCGTCTTTTTTTTGTGTTTGTTTTTTGTTTTTCCATATAAACTATAAGTACCACTAACACGTTTTGCGTATATTTTTTTTTCATAATTATTCCCGCTGATATCCACTTTTGGTCAATTCTGGTAACATAACATGTTACATTCAACAAAACTATGAAAATTAATTCCGCCAGGGTTACTTGGTGGGTGAAATTTCAGTCCCTTGACTGTTACCCTTGTTTTTTGTTTGTTTGTTTGTTTGTTTTTGTTTTGTTTTGTTTTGTTTTTTTTTTGGGGGAGGGGGATTGGTGGGTAGCTATTATTGTTGTTTTACATCTATTGACAAGTGCAATAATTTAAATGGAGTTTTTTATGTTCAGCAGGCCTTACTATGAAGGTACTGTGCAGTGTTGAACTCAGTCCAAACAAAAGTGAAAATAACTGGAACAAAACTTTCATTTTGGTAGTGGACTAGTGTACCAGGAAGTTCTTTTACTGTCAAGCTGCAGTAGTTTTTCCCACTAAGACACTAAAATGATATAAGTTACTAGTCACATTTTTGGATTTTGATTTGATGAATGCACATATTTCATTATAGTGTACCGCTAGTATACAGTAAATGAGATAAAAAAAAAAAAATTAATATGCACACTTCTTTCACTTATTTCTGATAGAAGCCTGCCAATTTAAGCACCATTATTCACTCTGAAAATAACAACCAACATCGACACACAGTGCATACCATAATATGGTAACATCCATCTAGTTGTGGAGTTCCGAATTAAGTCTTGGAACTCCACCAGGTTCTCCGTATCAAGGCGCGCGGATCAATCCGCACTTCTCTTGGCTTCAGATATGCGCTCTGGAACCAGCACTGTTCCTGTCAGAACACTGCATGTTGATCGTTTCTCCTTTCAGGAGATTCACCTGGCAAGAAAAGATATTTCAACATTATCAAAGGTGCACTGCATAATGAAAAAAAAAGTGTTTCTGAGGCCTTTAGCATGAATGCACGATGAACTAGAATGGCAAAGCCAATATGACCCACATTTGACCTTGACACTGAGTGAAGGTCATCCGGCAAGGTCATGTGGTCACACACAAACTCAGTACGAAATATGATTGTAGTGGTCATGGTGTGCGATAATATGGCAATGTTGGTGTTTTTATAGAAAACATTTTTGTCCTGGTGTTGGGTGTGTCATTGCATTACGTGTTGTAAGTGTTGCCTTTGAAAACTGACAATGTGTGCGTGTTTGTGTGCGTGCGTGTGTGTGGTGTCAGTGTTGATTGGCCAGCCCTCCCCCCCCCCCCCTCCTTGCTATGTTTCATTGTCATAATTGATGAGGTGACTGGGTTTATGGTTTAGATAGTGATTTCTGTTTTTACATGTTTATAGTTGATTGTTGTAAACCGCTGTGAGCTCTAGTGAGAAAGGGCGCTCTATAAATGTACGTTATTATTATTATTATTATTATTACTATTATTATTTTAACGTTTTCCTCTGGCTCCTGTGACCTTGACCTTGAGTGAAAGTCACTCATCAATGCATAATCTTAAAGCTTACTTCATAGATCACACTTGTGCATCCAGATGAAAATGTCTAGAAGAAAACTCCTACTTTCACTTAAGTCTATGAAGACTTTTTCCCCTGGCCGCTGTGCCCCTGACCTTTGGTAAAGGGTACATATCCAGGTATGTTTCAAAAGGTCTTGCCATAAGCCAAATTCCTGTAAAGTCTGTTGGACTCTAGGTGAAATAGGCTTAGAGAAAAAGCCAATTTTTACTTTTTTTTAACCATTTCCCTGGGTCACTGTGACCTTGACCTTGGGTGAAGGTAGGCTAACAAAACGTGTTCTGAAATATCTTGTTACAAAGTACCATTGTGGTGAGTTTTGTGGCTCTTGTTTTCATAGTGTCCAAGAGTATATATTCCCTAGCCGCTGTGACCTTGACTTCCAGTAAAAGGTGTACACCCCTGGTAAAGTGGTATGTTTCAAAAGGTCTTGCAAAAAGTTATATTTGTATATAGTTGTTTGACTCTAGGTGAAATAGGCTTTGAGATTCTCACCCTTCGATTTTCTGGAGAGAGGATTGAGCAGACGACAGTTCTGTCAGCGAAAACAGTTTTTTTACAAATCGGGAAGAAATCTAGTGTAAATACATTAATTTACAAAGTAAGATAGTGTGTCTCTGACTGATCTGTGGTGTCAAACACCTGTTTGTTTCCAATCAGAATTCCAACTATGTAAAGTATACCAAAGGTACTTAGAGCCCTTTTATTATGCTGTATTTAGTGTATTATATTAACTGTTAATAATACTACAGATATCTCTGATCGCATCAACCATAAACCACTATATTTTCCAAACATGTACATGTATTTGAAATAATAGGCAGTTCTTCCCCGTAAGTAATCTTACATTCAAAGTTCAAACTAATTTATTTTGTAGGATCAATAGACAGAAAAAAAAAAAACCTAGCACACTCCACAATGAATTATATTATTCAATTCTGACTAGTGTTAAAATGCATACAGTCACAGTCATGTGTTGTGTCAGTGTCACTGTTTGAAATAGTGTAGACAGAAGACTCTACGGTATATTTTGTTTATGAAATATTCTTACAGTGATCACGTTAGTGAACACACCGAAAAAAATGAGTGAAACACTGAAAGTGAAGGAAAGACTTATAAATGTCCCAAGCAAGACAGTACAAGTAATTTTAACAATAAAGAAAAGATGAGAGTCTAGAGAGGAGAAATGCACACAGCCCATCACCATATTTCATCACACATTAGAAAAAAAGGCAGATTCTTCAGCTAGGCAACACATCCACCACCAATATACAGTAAAACCTCTTTTTTGAGAGACCACCTTTAATTAAGACCACTGTTTCCAAGCACAAACTGACAAAAGGCGTCTTTGTCTTACTATTTTGGACCTCTCTAGTTTAAGACCATTTTGTGCAGGCAACTGTTTCCAAGCACAAACTGACAAAAGGCTTCTTTTTCTCACTATTTTGGACCTCTCTAGTTTAAGACCATTTTTTTTTTCTGGCAACTGTCTCCAAGCACAAACTGACAAAGGCTTCTTTGTCTCACTATTTTGGACCTCTCTAGTTTCAGACCATTTTTTCCTGACAACTGTCTCCAAGCACAAACTGACAAAGGCTTCTTTATCTTACTATTTTGGACCTCTCTAGGTTCAGGTTCAGGTTTGCAGGGACAATTGCTTATGCAGTTTTAGCCAGAACTGGCTTTACATGACCCTTCTATTGTTATCTTGTCTTTACACGGTCTGGTCTTTTACTTATTCAAGTCTTTATTTATCATAGTCAAAATAAACAGTATTCAATAATACACTATCATCGATAGAGCTTTTGAAAAGGTTAGTATCTTGTGCACATTTAATGTTAGGGGTTAATTATTCCAAAGATTTGTTACTCTGTTACTGAAAGAAAATTTCCTTAGGTTAGTGCGACAATATTTATGACAAATTTTTATCCACACTATTTCTGGTATTCTCAACTCTTGATGCAGTAAAAAAAATTTGAAATAGGAATACTGTCAACACAATTAAATAGTTTATAGACTTGAATCAAATCGCCCCCTCTCATCTTGTTTTTAGGGTAGGCAGTCCAAGAGCTTTTAACCTACCTTCATAGGGAAGATCTTGTACATTCTTTACAAGCTTTGTTGCCCTTCTAGAGCTGCAGACTGCCTCTTTAATCAAGGATACCAAATTGTGTTGCCATATATATATATATATATATATATATATATATATATATATATATATATATATATATATATTCCAAATGTGGTCTAACGAAAGCCTTGTATAGTTTTGTAAAAATATCTTTATCTATGTGAATAAAAGTATGTTTAATTATACCAATCATTTTGTTAGCTTTATTTATAGAGTTTTGAATATGCTTATCGAATACCAGGCCAGAATCGAAAGTGACACCAAGATCTTTTTCATAATCACATGTTGAAATATCTGCACGCTCACCAGTATTACTGTTTAGCATTGTGTATTGGTATCTTGGGTTCTTATGTCCAACATGTAACACATTGCACTTGTCCTCATTAAAATGCAAGCTCCATGTGGTAGACCATTCAGATAAATTATCAATATCATTTTGTAACGTATCATGATTATAAGTGTAAATTTTTGTATTGTCTGCAAATATTTTGCAAATACTTTCCACCAAGTTCGGCAAATTATGTATAAATATTGTAAATAATATAGGACCCAAAATACTCCCTTGTGGTATACCACTTAGAACTTCCATAAAATCTGAATATGAACTTCCTACTCTGACTCTTTGTTGTCTGTTAGTTAAGAAATCCCTTATCCATGTATGCACTCTACCTGTAATTCCATATGCTGATAATTTCACTAAAAGCCTCTCATGGGGTACAAAATCGAAAGCCTTTTTAAAGTCTAAATAAAGTATATCTACATTATTGCCATTATCTAAAAGTTTTGTTAAATCCTCCATGACAAGTAAAAGTTGTGTTACACAAGATCGATGTTTACGGAAACCATGCTGGCATTCTGTGTATAAATTGTTCAAGGTCATATGATCTACGATCACATCCCGTATAATAGATTCCATAATCTTACATACAATTGATGTAAGTCTAACAGGCCTATAATTTCCAGAATCTGTCCTACTACCTTTTTAAATAAAGCTATTACATTTGCAGACTTCCAATCCATAGGTACCCACATCTGATTCAATTGACTTGTTGAACAAAATACTAAAAGGTAATGTTAATTCATTATATGACTCCTTAAAAACTCTTGCAGGGATCATATCAGGTCCACAAGATTTGTTAGGGTTTATATTTTTAAGCCTCTCTCTGACTGCACTGTGTGTAATACACATATCAGTTACGGTAACTCCACTGGACCTTGAACCAACTTCCAAGATAGGAACATTACTGGTATCTTCTTTTGTGAACACACTAGAAAAGAAATCATTTAGAGTATTTGCCTTATCTTCATCTGACACTGCTAAACTATCATCTTTTGTATTCAAAGGACTAATGCCAATATTTGTCTTGGTCTGGGATTGTACATACTTCCAAAACTTTTTAGGATGAGCTTTACAATTTGACGCAACTTAAAAAAAAAAAAAAATTGATTCTTTCTTTTCTTTTTTTTTTTTTCACATTTACTTCTCTTCCTTATATACTTCATATACTCACTACCTTGTTTAGTGCACATAAATCTTTTATATGCATTTTGGTTTTTTTTTTTTTAACTTTCCTCCATGCTTTTTTATCCAACCATATTGGTTTTTTTCGATATATGTGTTGAACACTCTTTTGGGGGAATATGTTTATCAATACACTTATGAATAGTGCTCTTAATCATTTTCCAACTCTCATCCACATCCAAGAGGGTACATTCACACCAATTTATCATATCCAAATCTTTTCTTAAATTTTCATAGTCACCCTTATTGAAATCATATCTATATTCGCTCTTCTTGGATTCTTTTTTCCCCTCTATGTACAGAAAAAATTATAAAACCTCATGATCACTTTTTGCAACTGGGGCACTATGTTCAATATCTGAAATCACTCTTCCATCTTTAACCAAAACTAAGTCTAATATATTCTCTTTCTCATTTAATCTTTTCCTTGTCGGATTTTGTACCACTTGAGCAAGGTATACATCCCTTAGACACTCTATAAAGTGTTCATCTCTCTTATTTGACCATGTACCTTTCCAATCAATATCAGGACAATTACAATCACCCGTAATACACACAACATCATAAGACTGTATTGTTTCCATTTTCAAAAGTTTAAATAAGTTTTCATCATTTTCTTGTGATGAAGCAGGATTTTTTTTGTATATATTTCCAAATAAAACAGTCAAGTTTTCTTTACTTTTGAATTGAACCCAGACACTTTCTTCAAAATCCACATCATTTAATTCCTTACATTCATGAGCACATAAGTATCTCTTAACATATAAAAAGGCACCTCTTTTAGAATTTTTACTTATAAACAAATCATAACCAAGTATAGCGAATTCTGAATTATTGAAATCTTTCAAATTTTGGGGAATAGTCTCAGTAATGGATATAATATCAGGATTCTTATCGTCAATTAAACCAAGAAATCCATCTTTTTATTTAATAATCCATCAATGTTAGTATATAAAACTTGTATTGGAAAATTTTTTGATTTGAAACAACTGTATATTCATTCTTTACACTATTTACATTTTTCTTGTTGAATTCCTTCTCGTCTCAATTTCCAGATGACTCACCCTGACCAGGTCTTTAGTTTAAGACATTTCTTCCTGGCAACTGTCTCCAAGCACAAACTGACAAAGGCTTCTTTGTCTTACCATTTTGGACCTCTCTAGTTTCAGACCACTTCTTCCTGGCAAATGGGGTGGTTGCCCAAATAGCAGGGGTTCTATGTTGTGGAATTAAGCAGAATTGTGCAACATGCACAATAGTTTGGTAAATTGTTTTTTTGCAATGTTATAATTGATTTCAGATTTGAAGCCACTTCAAAATCGTTCTTTATTTTGAGAAATTAAAAAAAAAAAAAAAAAAAGCCAAAATTGCAGACGATTTTTTAGCGCGAGGTGCCCGCAGTGAATATTATCTAGCAAAATTAATGTAAGCTAAAATTATTTTCTAATGATAACACGTTGGACAAGGATATATCATGTTTAAAAATACATACGTTGATCAAACAGTTTACTGGCCTTATTTTGTTTCTTTAATTTTTCATGACTCTGTAGACCCGCAGCGAGAAAGTCAAAATGGCCGCTTCCGATCGCGTGTCCGTAATTTGCCAGTGAAAACTTCATCTTTAGAGGTGAATTATGGATTTACAGCTCTTCAGATAGTCTTGAAATGTCATTCTATCATTTTATTTGTCTTCTGATGCGAACTAATACCATCCTTTACCTTACTCTTTAAATAAGGTGCCGTGTATGTGTGTGTGTGTGTGTGTGTGTGTGTGTGTGTGTGTAATGGAAAAAAAGGAAAATTCAGTGTCCAACCCCATTTCACCTCGAGGAAAAAGAGAGGCAGATAGAGGGAAAAGACGAACAGAGGCAGAGATAGAGAAAAAGAGAGAGTGGTAGATGAGCCTTTTGTTTGGAAGGGGGCACTTGAGAGTGTGTAAAAGAAAGTGAGAGCGTGGTAGATGAGTTATTCTTGGAAGGGGGGACTTGAGGTGTGTATGAGGGGAAAATTTTTTTTATATAAGTATATATATATATATATATATATATATATATATATATTCAATTATGAACTTCCTGGCTGTTTTTTTTGTTTTTTTTTAGATAAAGTGCTCAACCAATTCGGGAGCGGTCTAAAAATGATGATAAAAGTAAAGCTTAAAACCTGGGATTACAATTTGTTTCGAGGCATTCTTAAGAGAGGGGATCTGAAGAGAGGAGAATGCCTTGAAACAAATTGTAATCCCGGGTTTTAAGCTTTACTTTTATCATCATTTTTTTATATATATATATATATTGTTCACATGTGTATGTGTCTATGAGTATGCATACCTGGATGGTGGAGATGGTGTTTGGGGTATATATATTATGCTCTACATGTGATTACAGATATGCTATATAATATATATATATATATATATATATATATATATATCTATATATATATATATATAATTTCCACTTTTGTAAATGACCATCATCCCACACTACTGTGAATCAGACTCACACCATGACAATGATCATCATCCATCAATCATTGTTTACCTCCTTCATTCCCCCATCGGCATTATTACACCAATGCCACAACATTATCCAACTTGTATAACAATGATCATCATCCTACAGTACTGTTGATCTCAAATGATCCATGATCATCACCCATCAGTCATTGACATCCCCCCCCCCCCCCACCCTCTTCCTGAACTGGCAGTATTATACTAGTGCCACCACATTATTTCACTTATCACAATGACCATCATCCTACAGTATCTCTCACTTATGACAATGATCATCACCCACAGTCATTGATATCTTCCTTTATTCCCCAACTGGCACTATTGTACCAATGCTACATTATTCCACCTACATGAAAATGACCCTCGCCCTATAGTACTGCTGATCCCAAAATGTTCACCGTCCATCAGTCACTGGAAATACTGTCATCCCGTGATCACCTTCATACTGCAATATATATGGCAATGAGGAAGCTGACCATTTGGCAAAGGAAGGAGAACAGCAGCCCCCAACAGAACAGGAAGTCTCCTTTGAAAAATCAAAAGTATTATCAAGGAGAACCAAAAACCAAAAAGGCAGATGGCTTGAGCAGCACCCTACTTCAACAAGAGGGGATGGACTACCGGATGCCCAGATCAGACCTTGTGAGACTGAGGACAGGGCACTCCAGACTGAGACATCACATGTCCACTATATTCACACAATGGCAAGTCTTCAAATCATCCATGCAGTACAGCCCAACGACCTAGCCTGCCAACACACTGATGAAGGGAAAGCCCTATTGACCACTGGAGGGCCTTTGCCATACAGCAGCCTTCGCCAATACCTCCAGGGTTCCTACCTAAGTGAACAAGGAAGAAGACCATCCTACATTACTGTTGATCTCTAATGATCATCACCCATCAGTCATTGATCCCCCCCCCCCCCCCCCCCCCCCTCAACCAGCATCATTATACTACTGCCACCACATCATTTCACCTGTGACAATGATCAGCATCCCACAGTGCCTTTAATCACAGTTATGATTCCAGTAACAACAAGGATTATCATCCGTGTGTGTGTGTGTGTGTGCATGTGTGGGTGAGTGTTTGTATATATGTGTGTGTGTGTGTGTGTGTGTGTGTGTGTGTGTGTGTGTGTGTGTGTGATAGTGCTGATTTCACACCATGACACGGTCACTATATAATATTCATCAGTCATTGATCATTTCCAATTTTCTGCTCAACTGGCATTATCATACCAATGCTATCATGTTATTTCACTCATGACAATGATGAACGTCCTACAGCATTGTTTTATCCCTCTTATGACAATGATCATCATCATCATTCCAAGTTTGTTATTATTTTTTAGTTAGATCCAGTTGTACCAAGAAGTATATTGGGAGGAGTGTGGCCAGCAAGCTTATTTGGCAGGAATTGGAAAATTATATAGAGATAGATATACGAGATTTAGATATATAGCATATATATATGAGGAGAAGATCGAAGCGAGAGGAGAGGAAGGCGGGCTAGACAATAACCATGACAAGCGGCCACAGGGCTAAAGAACGAGAGAGACCAACCACAAAAAACAAACCAAAAAAGGCCAAAACAAACAAACAGAAAAAAAGAAACAAAAAAAAATATAAAAAAACAAAAAAAAAAAACTAAAAAGAACAAAAAAACAGAAAAGAAACAAAACCAAGAAAAAAAACAAGAGCAAAAGCAACCAAAAAAAAAAAAGAAAAACAACATAAAAAAAAAAAAAAGAGCAAAATAAATAAAAAAACACACAAAAAAAAAAAGAAACAAAAAAAACAAAAAACAAACAATCCCAAGAACACAAAAAATCACATCCCCAACAACCCAATCACCCCAACCCCCAAAATGAAAAAAAAAAACCCACAACAGGAACAAGCCCCCCCCCACACCCTTCCCACCACCCCCCCCCCCCCACTTCCCACACCCCCCCCCCACCCCATCCCCCCCCCCCCCCCCCCACCCACCCCCCGGGCTTTTTGCCCCTCATAATGAATATTACCACCCATTTGATCATTTCCATTCTCTGACAATCATTAACAAAAATTAC
>JADBJO010003125.1:262500-264904 GCA_016801955.1 Conus betulinus | reverse complement strand
GGACGATGGGGGTCAGGAGGTGTGGTCTTGCAGAAATCTGATATGAAGTCAAAACACACGATGGTACAGCACAGGTTAGACTGCAAAAATAGAGGAAAAGTGCAAGACTATCACAACATGGGAAAGATCCGGACGAGTGAATAAAAAAGAAACAAGCTGTGATGGAAAACGGAACCTTCATAACTGGGGGAGTACATGTGACTGTACGATAGGGCGAAGACGACCGTGAAAACCATTGAGTAATCTTCGGACTTGTCACACCATGAGATCACGCTGTGCATGCCATCGAATCCGAAATGTATAGGAGAGGAACAAAAGAGTCAAGATATCGTCAATATCCCAAGATATGCTGACATTATCACCCATAACTAGACGGGTGGGATCTCTCGGTGTATAAGGGGGAGGGGAACCGTGTTGCCGACAAACCCTAGGGGGGTAGTAGAATTAGTCTACTAGACTACACCGGGTGAAACTGTCAACATACATATCAGCGAAACTTCGTCTGTAAACCACACTATATCGCCCCGAACACACGGCGGTAAAAGAGGGAAATCTCGGTTGAAGACATGGAAGGCAGTGTCAAATTTGTAAAGTTTTGAAGGCGCCCGCACGGTGATTCACGGGCAGCAAAGGTCTACAGCTGGCCGTCAGACGACCTATTGAACAGCCACCACAGTGGAAGATGGAACTACGCGGTTACCATCTAAGGGTTTAATCCAGATAACTGAACAGGTCTTTGCGCGGAATGGCCTACTAAACTTGCGCCCGAGGCAAAGGGGACCCGACAAAAAAGGCGAACAGAGCGTAAAGAGGCGATATCCTGATCAGCTCCTATATGCATCTTTGGGAAGCACCCAAGTGGACTGTGATGGTCCATTTGCCAATGTCCGACAGTCATGGTAACACCGAGAGACGATGCCGTCTGCTGGTTAAATGTGTTCTGATTCACTACCACGAACCAAACCCAAACAAAAAATAAAACAAGAAAACGAACAAACAACAAAGGAAAACACAATTAGCATACCGTTTTTTTGTTTTTCAAACAGAAGCGCTTTTTCCTTTCAGGAAAAAAATAAGACGCGGAAGGACTTTTTTTTTTTTTTTTTTTTTTTTTTTTTAATAGGAACTGATGACGTTTATGAGTGTTTAAAGGAGAAACCATCACAATCAGTAAGGAAGGGTGAAGAATGAAAAGGGGGAAGGGGAAGAAGGAACGGGTGGGTTGGTGATGCTACACATGCCGCATATAATTGTTGAAAGCGCGAACGCTATCCCAAGTGGAAGCAATACTTTTTTGGTTTGTTGTGTTCGCTGTTGTTTGTACAATGGAGTGATGTAGGTTGGAAACTGCAGTGTATGCGTCCTTCCTTAAACTTTTTTTTTTTAATTCCTCCTCGTTCGTTTTTCTTTTCTTTTTTTCTTTTTTTCTTTTTTTCTTTTCTTTTTTTTAATTATCATTCTACAGTAAGCCCTTTTACGCGGAACAATGACAAAAACTTAGAGCACAATCTTAATGCGACTTAAGTGGGCCTGGGTTCTGGTAAATATATAGGTGGGTTGGCGTGTGTGTGTTGTGTGTTGTGTGTGTGTGTGTGTGTGGGTTGTGGTTTGGTTGCGCGCGCGCGCGCCAAGCGCGCGCGCGCGCGGGCGGTGCATGCTTGCGTGCTTGCGTGGCGTTCGTGCGTATTGCGTGTGTGTGTGTGTGTGTGTGTGGTGTGGGTGTTTGTTTGTTTCATTCATTTAAACTTCTGTTCAGTAAAAGTACTTTCAGACAATGGACAGGAGCACTGCAATATGTATTACGTGCTTGAATCGTGCATACTCGCGCTTAAGAGGGAGAGAGAATAGAAAAAGAGAGAAGAGATAAGGGAGAAGAGAGAGAGAGAGATAGTGAGGTGTGGTGTAATAGGTACATGACAAAATTTGGCCACGCTCTCTTTTTTTAACGCAAAACAACAACACAAAAACCTCTTAAATCTTAATGCAACAAATTACATGCCCTGTACGGAAAGGCAGTCAAAGAGGCATATTTTGTAATTATTTTGCCGCCATTGTTTTTTCATCTATTCACCCCAAAGAAATGTCCACTGCCCTTTGGACACACTTCGTTCCCTTCCTCAATCTCCTTGACCGACCCTGAATGTATATATTTATGGAAAGATGGTGTCTACTGATTTTTCCTGTTGGAGCGTGGACATTCATAAACCAAGCGTGGTACTTGAAAAGAAGGAAGAAAAGACGGGAACATTAAAGGAAAAGAAAGGATTGAAAGGGTATTGTCATGTGAAAGAAGAAAGAACTTAAAGACAAAGAAAGAAAGACCGCGCTCAAAAGAAAAAGGAAAGGCACGGAGTGAAATGAGTATTTTATTGTCAAGAAAGAAGAAAAGAAAAAGAAAGAAAAG
>JADBJO010003125.1:242500-260000 GCA_016801955.1 Conus betulinus | reverse complement strand
GGGGGGGGGGGGCTCTGGGGGGGGGCTCTGGGTGTGGGCCCTCGACCGTGACGTGAGCCACTGAACCATGGCAGTGCTATAGTGTAGTGTAGGGTCCTCTCTCTCTCTCTCTCCCCCTCTCCTCTCTCTCTCTCTCTCTCTCTCTCTCTTGTATAATCTTTCGCGCTCCCTCATAGTATTGCTCCCAAACCGCTCATTTCGGCAAGCTACAGCGACCCACTCGAGCGTCGAGGGTCCCCGCAATGGCAGTTCCCACGGAGCAAGTTCCAATCAGATTGCCGAGAGGCAACCCACCTGTGGAGACACTGCATCACTATCAAACACACGTTCCCTTCCATTTCTTTCAAGTTTCTTTTTGCAACATGGGTTTTAGTGAATAAGGACATTTATGAAAATGAATTGGTGAGTAAAAGATATCGGTGCATAACCGACAAGATGAAAGGCTGAAAAAAAAAACAAAAACCAACAACAGTCTTTTACGTTTTTTACGCGCAGTTAAGCATGGAGGGCTGGGGCCTGTGGTGTGTGTGTGTGTGTGTGTGTGGTTGTGTGTTGTGGGTGTGTGTGTGTGTGTGTGGTGTGTGTTTTGTTTGTGTTTATGTTCATGCATATGTGTATGTGTATGTGTGTGTGTGCATGTGTGTATGTGTGCGCGTGTGTGTGTGTGCGTAGTATGTGTATGTGTTTATATGCGTGTGTGTGTGTGTGTGTGTGTGTGGTGGTTGTGTGGTGTGTGTGTGTATGGATGTGTGTGTGTGTGTTTGTGTGTGTTGTGTGTGGTGTGTGTGTGCGCGCGCGCGCGCGCGCGCGCGCCTGCGTGTGTAGGGAAGATAGGCGGTGAGCGCACCCCTGTCCATTCTGTCGAGCCGTCTGGCCGTACGAGCTTTCCTTTTTCCCAGCTTTCAGGACGGCTGCGGGGGGAAAGCTGCGGCTGAAAGCCATTTCCCCCCTGCCGTGACTGCCAGCCTGAATTAGCGCCTTTTGTGAGGGTACAAGCGAAAACAAGACACACATCACTTTAGAAGAAGGACGAGGAAAGAGGAGGATGAGATGGTAGAGGGGGGGGGGGGGGCGAGAGGCGGAAATACAAAAAAAAAGTGGAGGAAGACGGTGAAGGGTGGCAGGGGGGGGGGGGGGGGGGGGGGGGGGGTAGAAGAAGAGAGGAGACTGAGAAAGAAGTGGAAATGGAAGATGAAAGGGGGGGGGGGTGGGGGATATGGGTGTTGGGTAACGAAAAGAACAGGGTGGAGGGAAAGACAGAAAGGAGTTTTCATTCAGCAGGATTCAGAACAGGTAGAAGGAGGAGGTGGGATGGGGCGAGGGTGTGTGTGTGTTAGGAGAATGGGAGAGAGGGAGTCATGAGGTGGTGTGTCAGGAGGTGAGGCTGGGGGTTGGGGGTGGGGAGTGGGTGGGGGAGAGGGGACGACTAACACCCCCCCACCCCCACCCCTTCCAATGCTTGCTTTTTCCCACGCCAACTACACAACAGGGCGTGATGGATATGGCGTGAGTGGGTGGTGATTCATGACCAAAGTAGTAGGGTGGTGTTTTCGGATTTAGCTTGCGAGGATGAAGAGACTGAAGAGACCGCTTGAACGTCGGGAGAAGGTTGTCTGTTAGGTCTTGTTTGTTTGGAGGTGGGTTTTTTTTTCCTGTTTTCCCCGACGCCGCGTCCTTTTTCTTTCTCTACTGCCAGCCGTCCTTCTCCCGCCCCCCCTGCCCCCACCTTCTTCCGCTTACCCCCCCCCCCCTCTCCCACCAATCCCGCCCCCCCCCCCTTTCTTCCCCTGTCTTTGTTTCTCAATGTATCACGAAGTCTCTCTCGCGTCTCTCTCTCCTCTCTCCGTCTCGTCTCTCTTCCTCACTCTCTCTCGCTGTTTTCTGTAACTTCGGTTTAGGTTGACACGTGTGGTGCACATGTGATTGTGTTACTGTTGTGTGGGCGTGTGCGCGTGGATTGTGTATGGTTGTTTGTGCATGTAATGTGAGTTGAACGTGCTGTGTGTGTGAGTGCGTGCGTGTGTGTGTGTTGTGTGGTGTGTGTGTGTGTTGTGTGTGTGTGATTGTGTGTTTGTGGTGTAGTTTGCTAGTGTGGCCTGCTCGTAGTGGCATATGAACGCTCTCTCTCTCTCTCGCTCGTCGTCTCTCTCTCTTCTCTCTCTCTCTATCTCTCGCCTCTCTTGTGTCGTCTGTCTGTCTGCCTCTCTCTCTCGTATCCTCTATCTTTGTCTGTATATCTCTGTCTCTGTCTGTCTTTCTGTCTCTCTATCTTTCTCCTTCTATCTACCAAACCCCCCCCCCCCCCCCCCCCCCCCGATCGTTTTAGTCCAAAGACGTTCCAGTTGTACACCACTAACTACTTTATTACCCCATTCCCCCACAGCCCTTTTCCCGTCATCGCCCATTTTGCCATCTGCGATCTCCTACACAAAACCCCACCTCTCTTCTGAAGCACTTCCTCCTTCACCTCTCCGACTCTTCCAGCCTTATCCCCCCATCCCCACCCCCCCCCTCCCCCTCCCCCCCCCCCCCCCCCCGCCTCCTGCCTCCTGAAGAGCCCTCTTCTCGCCCCCCTCCAAACCCCCCCACCACCCCCGCCTTCCTATAATTGTACTCCTCTCCCTCATCCCAAGTCTGTTATCCATGTTAATATTCCATTCTGTTCCTTTATAGCTGCTATTCCTGACCACAGTCGCACGCGGCAGAGTGCCTTTACATCAGAACTGAGAACTTTGACCCAGACACCGGATCAGCTCCCGACTTTCTCCCTAACCCAAACTTTCTCCCTAACCCTAACTAGGACCCTGAACCCTTTCCCAAAACTTGCCTAACCTCACCTTGAACTTAACCTAATCAAATCTGTATGAAAAGCCAATTTAAAAAAGCCCCCATTGATTATTACTTGTGCTTGCAGTGTATGGAGGTGGGATAGGGTGGGGGTGGGGTGTATAGGGGGGGGGGGAGTGGGGGGGGGGGGCGTGGGCAGTGGAGTCGTCTTCTGATCACCTTTCCTGCCCATCAGTGAAGGACATAACGTCCTTTCTTCCCAAAAACCCCT
Organism: Conus betulinus; assembly: GCA_016801955.1. NCBI lineage: Eukaryota > Metazoa > Mollusca > Gastropoda > Neogastropoda > Conidae > Conus > Conus betulinus. Next base: position 256,942 of record JADBJO010003125.1, on the reverse strand, counting down.
GTACAACGCTGCAACCTCCGCTGGCACGGCTGCCTTCCCCGCTGGCTTTCTCCGTCCGCCCCTACTGCTTGGCTCAACCATCTTGTCCCTGCACCATTACAATCACCACCAGTCTGCGATACCCCCCTTCCGGGCCTCAAAAAGGGACGTAAACCTTGGCCCTTCCCGGTAGTTCGACACTTACACTGGGTGTTTTTTTTTTTTTTTTTCTTTTTTTTTTTCCCCTCCACCTTCCAAAGAATACCCTCCTTTTTTTCGTTTACCCCCACCCTCCATAGGAAATCTTTTCCTCCACACCCCCTCCTCTCTCTCCCCCCCTCCTCCACAGGAAAGCCCATTTCCATCTCCCCACTCTCCACGGGAACCCCCCCCCCCCCCCCCCCCTCGCCCCCCACCTTTATTTCCTTCACTTTCCACAGGAAACACCGCTTTCTCCCCCCTTCCCCCACTCTATATAGGAAACCTCCTTTCTTCACCCCCCCCCCCTTCCCCATACAAAAACCCATCCTATACAAAACCCTCCCCCCCCCCCCCCCCCCTCCTCCGTCCTCCATTCCTAAGATAGCGTCTGGCCCCGACACCCACTTCTTCCATCCGAAGGAAATCTTTCTTTCCCCCTCCCCCTTGCCCTCCATCCGAAAGAAACCCCTTGTCCTCCCAGTCCTTTCTTTTTTCCTACAGGGACCCCCCCCCGCCCCTCCTCCTTTCTCCCCTCCCCCTCCTCCTTTTACAGAAACCCCCGTCCATTCCCCCTCCCCCTCCTTCTCCCCCATAGGAAATCCTCTCTCTCATCCTCTCTCTCTCCTTCTCTCTCCTCTCTCTCCCTCTCTCCTCTTCCCTTCTTCATCACAGAAAACCTCGTTTTTCTACGCCTCCCTCCATTCATAGGAAAAAAACCACTCTTCTTCCCCTCCTCTCTCCGCTCCCCTTTTCCTCTATCCCTATGGAAAACCCCCTTTCTTGGCTTCCTTTTTTCTCCATCCGTAAGGAAAAAAAACCCTCATTCCCCTTCCCCCCCTTCCATACCAACCCCCTTTTTTTAAACCCATCCCCTTTCTCAATCCATAGAAAAAACCCCTTACTTCCCTTCCTACATCCGTAGGAAAAAAGAAATCTTCCCTTCCTCCATCCATACCAAACCACACCCCCTTTCATCCTTCCCTTCCTCCTCCATCCATCCATACACCAAACCCCTTCTTTCCTTCCCTTCCTTCACCATCCTCAGAAAACCCTCCTTCTTTTCCTCTCCGTAGCCAATCCATACCAAACCCCTTCTCCCTTCCCTTCGATTCTTACTTTCCCTTCCTCTTTCCCCCCTCCTACCAAACCCATTTCCTTTCTCTTCCTTTCTTTCCCTTTCTTCTTTCATCGAATCCATACAAAACCCCTTCTTTTTCTTCCTCTTCCGTCCATCTATACCAAAACCCTTTCTCTTTTCCTTCCTTACTTTTCTTTCTTCTTCTTTCCAAACCCTTTCTTTTTTTTTTCATTCCATCCCTCCAAACCCCTTTCTTCTTTTCTTCTCTTTTCCCTTCCTCCCCTTTACTTCTCCTTTCTTTTCTTAACCAAAAAACCCACTTTCTTTCCCTTCCTCCCTTCTATCTTCCAGCTTTCCCATTTTCTTTCTTCTTTCCTTCCCCGTCTCTAACAAAACCCCTTTTCTTCCCTCCCTTTCCTCCATCCATACCAAACCCCTTTCTTCTTTCTTTCCCTCCATTCCTACCAAACCCAACCCCCCTCTTCTTCTTTTCTTTCTTTCCCTTCCTCCATCTTATAACCCAACCCTTTCTTTCCTTTCCCCTTCCTTCCCTACCATCCATAATTCCTTTTTCCATCCCTTTCTTTCTTTCCCTTCCTCCCTCCTCCTCCAAAACCAAACCCCCTTTCTTCCCTTCCTCCATCCTTACCAAACCCACACTGGCTTTCTTCCCTTTTCTCCTTCCACTCTATACCAAACCTCCTTTTTATTTCTTTTCTTCTTCCCTTCCTTCTTCATCTTCTACCAACCCCCTTATCTTTTTTCCTTCTTCTTCTTCCCCCTTTTCTCGCCATTCCAAACCTTCCTTCACCCCTTTCTTTCCTTCCTTCTCCCCTTTCTATTCTCCCTTTTCGTCCTCCTTTTCTCCTTCCTTTCTCTTCTCTTTTCTCTACCAAACTTCCCCCTTTCTTTCCTTTCTTTCTTTCACCTTCCCTTTCTTCGTCTTTCTTTTCTACTGCCACTTCTTTCTTCCCCCTTTTCCTTCTCTTCCTTCCTTTCAAATCCCTCTCTTCCCCTTCTCCTTTTTCTCTTTCCATTTCCACCAAACCCCTTCTTTCGCCTTCCTTTCTTCCTCCCTTCCAATAACCAAACCCCCTTTTCTTCCCTTCCTCCCTCCCTTCCCTTCCTTTCTTTCCTTTTTCCCCTTCTCTTTCTTCCTTCCCTTTCCTTCTCCCTTCCTCCAATCCTACCATTTCCAACCCCTTTCGTTTTCCCCCCTCTTTCTTTCTCTTCCATCCTCTTCTCTTCCAAAACCCCCTTTCTTTCTTTTCCCTTCTTCCTCCATCCATACCAAACCCCCCTTCTTTCCCTTTCCTCCTCCTTCCCTCTCTCCCTTTCCCTTCTTTCCCTTCCCTCTATCCCTATAACTCAAAACCCTCTCCTTCCTTTCTTCCCTTCTTCCCCCCCCAAACCCCCCACCCCGCCTTCCTTTTCCTTCTCTTTTCCCTCTCCTCTTCTTCCCCACCCCGTAACAATCCATCCTAATCCCCAGAACCTGTCTTTCTTCGTTCTTTTTTCCCTTTCCTCCTTCGTTCATACAACCCCCTTTTCCCCCTTTCTCTCCTCCCTGTCCTCTATTCTTCCTTGCTCCCCTCCCTTTCTTCCCTCTTTGCTTCTCCTTCTCTTTCTCTCCCTTCCCTCTTTCCCTCTTTCTTTCTCCCTTTCCTTCTGTCTTCTTACCCCTTTTCTTCTTTCCTTTTCTCCTTCTTTCCTTCCCCTTTCATTTCTCTCCTCCATTCCTTCCCTCCCCCCTTCTCCTTTTTTTTTTTTTTCTTCCCTTCCTTTCATTTTCCCTGCCGCCTTTCTTCCCATCCATAAAACCAAACCACTCCCCCTTTTCCCCTTCCTGTTCTTCTCAATCCCAAACTTCCTTTCCTTTCTTCTCTTCTTTCTTTCCCCCTTTACTTTCCTGCCTTTCTCCCTTCGCCTTTCCCTCTCCCTTGCCTCCTCCATACCAAACCTTTTTCTCTTTTCCCTTTCCCTTCCCTTCCTTTGTTCTCCTTCTTTTCCCTTCCTTCCCTTTCCTTCCTCTCCGCCATCATAAACCTTTCTCTTTTCCCCTCTCCTTCTCCTCCTCCTCCTTATTTCCCTACGACCGCCCTCTTTTTCTCTTTTTTTCTTCTCTCTTTTCACCCCCTTCTTCCTTTCTTCTCGCCGTCCTCGTCCTTTCCGCTGTTTCGCTCCTCCCCCCCCTCGACTTCCCCCTCTGTTTTTTCTCCGTCCCTCGTTGCCTTTTCGTCTTCCTCGGCTGTGCCTCGCCTCCAGTCTTCCCCTATCTCCTTCTTTTGTGTCCTCTCTAGTCCACCCCTTTTCTCCCCTCCCTTCCCTCTCCTCCCCCTTCCGTCCCCCCCCGTTTCCTTTACTTCTATCTAGCCCTCCCCTTCCCCCCGTCTTTTTCGTCCCTTTCTCCCCCCCACTCCCTTCTTTTCCGTACACCTTTGCTTTCCCTTCCTGTTTTTTTTTTCTGACCTTTTGAGCTTCCCCCGTTCTGGTCCTTCACTCACCGCTCCCTTTTCTTCTTCGTCTTTTCCTCCCCCCCCCTTTCCTCTCTTTTCTTCTCCCGCCCCCTCCTTTTTTCCCTCCCCCTCTCCCCCTCCTCCCTTCCTCTTCTGTTCTGCCCCCATTCTATTGTATGATCTCTTTTTAACTCTTATTTTCTCTTTCGTTTCTTTTCGTTCTGTTCTTCTTTCTTTCCAAAAAAACTTTCTCGTTCTCTTCTCCTTCTTTCCTCTTTCCTCCTTTCTTCTCTGTTCTTCTTTTTTTTCTTCTTTCCTTCGTTTTCCCTTTTCTTTTTATCTCTTTTTTCTTCTTCCTAATTCTTTTTTTTCTTTTCTTGTTCCCTTTGTTGTTGTTCTTCTCTCGGCCTTTTCTTTTCTCTTTTGTTTCCCTTCTTGTTCCTTTCCCTCCTTTTCTCACTAACCAATATCCTCTCCTACTCCGTCCTTCTTTTTCCCCCCCTTCGTCTCTCCCTTCTCCATCTTTTTTTCCTAGTTTTTCCCCTTCAGCTTCCATCTCTCTTTCTTCTTCCTTTCGTTTCCCCTTCCCTAACCATCTCCTGATTCCCTTGTCTTCCCTCCCCTTTTCTCCCTTTCTTTCTCCTCCTTTTCTTCCGTGTCACCTCCCTCCTCACTTATTTTCTCCTTTCTTCATCCTTTTCACTGTTCCCCATTCGCTACTTCTCATCCTATCCCCCTTCTTTTCTCCCCCCGGGGTAAAAGTACTTTATTCTCCCATAGTCCCTCTCGTCCGGACCCTCCCCCCCCTTATTATTACTTTCTATCCCGCCTTTCCCCCCAGTGAATCCACCGTTTTCTGTTTTACCTCCATTTCCCTCCACCTCACTCCGAGAGAAATAGTTTTTTTTTTTTTTTTTTTTTTTGTTTTTTTTTTTTATTCCCCAGGATACTAGAGCGCTATCTCTCAGAATTCTTACTCTCTTCTAGACTTCTCTCCTCCTCGCCTCCTCTCAGAAGAGAAGACTACTCACCTTCTTCCTGCTCTCTCTCTCCTAGGTCCTCCTCACCTCATTCTCCTCCCCTCCTGCCTCCCTTCTTCAATTTTTTATTTTTCTTTCTTTCTTTATTTTTTACCTTTCTTCGTAAAGATCCTTCTCTCCTTCTTCAATTCTTTCCTCCCCTCATTCCCATACTACTATCCCCCCATCTTCCGTTCACCTTTCCCCCCTCTTCCCCCCCCCCCCCCCCCCCCCCCCCCTTTTTTTCCTCGGTCATCCTTTTTTTTCTTTTTTCTCGGGCGCAATTTTCTACCTCTCCCCTTTTCTTGCTACTTTTCTTATTCTTTTTCCGCTTTTCTTTTTTTTCTCGCCATGTTCTTTCTTCCCTCTTCTTTTTTTCCCTATTCTTTCCTTTTCCTCCATCTTCTTACAAAACACTCTTTTTGCTTCTTTTTTTCAATTCATCCTTTTTTCGCAAACACCCTTTTTTCTTCTTCTTTTCTTCCTCTCTTTTACCTCCTTCTTTTTCCGGTTTTTCCCTTTCTCCTCTTTCCTGGCAATTTTTCCTAACCTTCTTTAATTCTTTTTCTCTTCTTTTTTCCGTCTTAATCCTTTACTCCTTTTCCCTTTCGATCCTTTCGCTCTTTTTTTCCCACCTCTTTCTCCTGTTTCGATTCCTTTTCCATTATACCTTCCTTCTCTTCTTCTTTTTTTCTTCAGCCTTTCTTTTCTCCTCTCTTCTTTCTCCCTTTCTCCGAGAGAGACTCTTCTCTTCCCCCATCTCTCCCTTCTCCCCCCTTCAGCGCATCCTATTTTATTTTTCATCTTTGTTTGTTCCTATATTTTCACCTCCCTCTCCCAACTCACCCTCTCGCCGTACTTCCTCGCTCGCTTCTCTCCAGCCTAATTCATCCCTCTGTCGTCTTCTCTCCACCTCCTCGCTGCGCATCCTCGTCAATCTACCACCTCCCTGCTCTCCCCCCCAGTGAGGGAACCCGAAAAAACAATACCGGGAAATCTTCCGTCTTCCGTCGGGCCCCCCCAACAAAAAAAAGCGCCCAAACCGAACTAAGGGGGGTCTGGGGGGGAATACCGGGGGGGGGCGGGTGGGGGTGGTAATCTTCTCCCCTTACAATCAAATCGGGCGCCTTCTCTTCTCCTTCTCTCCTCCCCCTTCTTGATCGTTGCGCCGCCCTCACTCCCCCGCCTCTGGACCTCTGTAAGAACCTGACTCCTCTTCCCCTCCTTCTCACCTTCTCTTCTCTTCCTTCGTCCCCCCCCCCGGTTCTTCCAGTTTTTCTATTGCATCGGTAAGCTCATCCCACCTCGGGGAAAACCCGTGGGCTTTAAAACAAAACAAAAGCGGGGAATAGGCTACGAAGGCTCCTAAAAAAAGGGACTTCTCCTGTCAAATCAACGGCAAGCCCCCCAGGGGGGTTCTCAGCACACGTCTATCTCTTTGCTCCAACCGCCTTCTCAAGTCCCCCCTCATAAGGTTTCATGGGGACGCCCAGTGGGATCTAAAACTCTCGGGCCCCCCCCCCCGTACTCCTATACTCTCCCCATCTCCCAGGCCTCTTCATCCGACCTCATCTCGTCTGGCTGTCTTCCTCCCCGCCCCCACCCCTCCGCATTCTCCCCCCCGTCCCCCTGCCTTCTTCTTCTCCTCTTCCCCTCACTACCTTCCCCGCCCCCACTCTCCCCCCCCTCCCCCACCCCTCTCCTTCTCCCCTCCTCTTTTCCGTGGGCATGCCGCTCGCCAAAACTCCTCTCCTGACTTCTCCTCCTCTCCGTCTCCCTCCTTCGTCCTTCTAACCTTCTCTTCTTTCTCCACCTCCTTCTCCCCCTTCTCCTCTCCCCCCCGCCCCGCCCCCCCCCCCCCCCCCTCTCCTCTCTCCCCCCTCCCCCCCCCCCGTTCTCTCTTCCTCTCCCCCCCGCCCTCTGTCTCCCCCCTTCTCTCCTCCTCCTCCTTCTCTCCCCTCCTTCTTCTCCCCCCCGTCTTCTCTTCTCACCCCCCCCCCCTCCGTTCTCCCCCCTCCTGTCTTCCTTCTCCCCTCCTTCTCTGTCCTCTCCTCTCCCCTCCTTCCTCTCCCCCCCCTTTCTTCTATCTCTCCCTCTCGCCTTCTTCTCTCCCTTTCTCTCCTCTCACTTCTTTCCTCCCATCTCTCTTTCTCTCGTATCCACCCGCCCGCCCCCCCTTCTCTCTTCCTAGTTCTCCTTCTCCTAGCTCCGCGCCAGAGCCTACTTTTCCGTGGGCAAGATTCGGGTTCTGGCACCCTCCTCCAGGGGGGAATCCCGTCATGAGGGTTACCTGGGTTTCGTTCCCAGTTCGCTCTTGTTCCTTGGCTCTCTCTGTTTCGTCCGTCGGGATATCTCGCTGGGTATATCTAACAATCTCGCCCGTCCTTCTCGTTCTTCTTTCTCCTCTCCCCCTTCCTTTTCCTCCCTTCCTAATCTCTCCCCTCTTTCTTTCTGAAATATTTCTCGTCATTTCTCGCCACTGCTCTACCCATTCTCCTTCTCCTTCCTCTCCTTTCCTTCTCTCCTCCCCCTTCTCCTCTCCCCCCCCTCCTCCCCCTACCCGCTGGACACTATACTCTCCTTCTTCAATTACTCACTCCGCTCTGCCAAACGGTCCTCTATGCTAGGATGCATCTCCTATCTCTCCCCCGCGGGCCACCCCGTTCTTCTTCATCCCTCTTATCTATCTCTCCCTACGCTCCCCCCCCCTCTCGTCCATCCACCTATCTTCAATCAATCGCTACCGTTATCTCCTCTCAAGACCCCCCCCCTCCCCCCTTATCTCCCCCTAGTGTCCGTGTCCTCTCTCCTCCGACCTACTTTGTAGCTTCTTACTATCTATTCTTCCTGCCTTCTCACTTTCATTCCCTCCCCTTCTTCCTGCACATTCTCCACAATCTGTCTGAGTCACTTCTCCCTCCCCCTCTTCTCCCCCACCCCCCCCCCTCCCCACCCTGCCTTCTCGCCCCCCCCCACCCAAGCCCCACCCACCCCACCCTCCTCCCGCCCCTCGCCAGTTCAATCACCCAACACATACTCACAATGCACCTTTTCAACACCCCCCCTATATTCATCACCCCCTTTTTTTTATTTTTTTTTTGCCATAGAAACACTCTTCGAGGGTTTTTCGTGATCCGCACGCGCGCCGCTGTCTCTCCCAGCGGCGCCGCCCCCCCACCTCTCCCTCCCCCTCGACCCCACGCCCCCCCCCCGGAACAGCCGACCCCCCGCCTCACCTGGAACGCCTCATTAACCCCCCCTCCCATCCTCGACCGCCCGACCCCCCCTACCCCACCCCCGACGAGATGGACCCCCCCCCGCCCCCCTGCCCCCGCCCGAACAGTAGACGTCAGACCAGACGCCGGGCTCCGGGTGCCCCGACTACACCCCTCCCCGCCACCACAACCCCGTCGTTCCTGCGCCCAATGAGGAACCCCCTTTTCATTTCCATGAACATGTCAGCGAGGTTTGGCTACCCACCATATGAACTCGACACACTACACAAACCTTTTTTTTCTTCCATACAGAACACATAAGGACGTAAATCCATGTATCCTCGCAAGCGCCGAGCGGAAGAAGGTCACTTTTTGGTCTACATCTCATTCCACCATCTTACCCAACTCTAGTCATGGAGATTAGGGGCTCTTCCCAATACAAAAACCGGGGCACCTGCTGCACTGAACATGTGTGAACCAGCCCATGTTGTCCGCAGAAAAATTAGACGCTACATACGCGAAAACTTCTACAAGTCATGCTGACCACCGAGGGAAAGAAAAAGAAGAAGGTACGGTGGTGATGAACAGTGACAAGAGGGCAAGCAGAAGCTCCGCGACTATCTTCAAGGACATGCGGACCAGCGCAGGCGAAGAGGAGAGACATAGTAGGAACATGTGAGAGGCAGATGGGCATATAACGGTGCTGTGTAGGACTGGGTAGACTAACGGGTGTTTTCAGGGGTTCGAGGGTTTTCTTTTTTTTTTCTATAATCCGGGCACATGGCTACAAACACGTCCGAGGTGAAGACAAACTGCTGCAAAACGGGTCATCACTGTAATGCCCCTACGGCCCATTCCGGGTGGTAGGATACATGACAATGATAATGATTATACTAAATATTTCTCTCTTTTTTCTCATCACGTAGATTTCTGCTTGATCTCTCTCCTTTTCTATTTTTTTCCTTTTCTTTTCTTTTCTTTCTTTTCTTTTTGTTTATATCAAGATTTTCTGATGATGTAAAATTTGATACTTTCTGTTTCCTTTATTCTACACAAAAAAAAGCTTCATAGAAAGGAAGTCTTTCGGTCTGTATGTACAATTACATCCCCTGTTGACAAATAAAATTGTTATGATTACACATGAACTATTTTGTTCTGTGGTGTGTGTGTGTGTGGGGGGGGGGGGGGGGGAACTTTTTCTACTTACTCACCGCCGTGAAAGGATTCTGGTGATGGGCTGAGCCATAATACAGAAATTGTCATGAAAGTGCAGGTCTCTCCCTCCTATTGCTCCCTGTTGATACACAGATAGAGAGAGAGAGAGAGAGGGGCCGAGAGACTTATGGCCCAGGCCATCTTTCCCCATCCCGATGTCTCTCATGTGCCCAATCCCTGTATATGTGTGAGCCGTACGGATGTGTTGTCTTGCCTGTGTATCGGCTGTATATTTTGACTCACCAGCGACCCAAGGAGAAAAGAAACCTCCACCACCTTCTCTCTCGTGTGACACATACTCACAGGGAGACAGAGCCCAGAATTTTTTCCCGTGAGACTTTGACAAGAGGTCAGGGAGGTCACAGTGGGAACAGTCTGCCCATGTTGACATGCGTTTCTCACAAGCAACTTAAGCTTAACAGAGACTCCAACATCCATCTTACGCTCTTTCCGTCAAATATGAAAGACGATCAGGTCGCAGAAAACGTTGAAAGCACTTATACATAAAAAGGGAATCTTTGAATGCAATGCTGTTAGAATTCATGCAATCAGCTTCGATATTTTGACGAAAAGAAGCTCAAAAAACACTAATCAGTACTTTGTGACGATGTCCAACAGCCAGTCAAGGGATGATCTATTGAAAGGTATATTTTCTCCGGACATCGATCCATATGTTTGAGACTAATGAATGTGTAAAAATCTCATTCTCTTGTAAATAATCGACCTCAGTTGAAGGTGGTGTTTTGCGTGCGAATGTAGGTCGCGTGTGTATTGTATGAGACACAGAGGAAAGAGACGTTGTGTGTATATTCACTCAATGACCTTTCGTCCCTAGTTACGACATTTTGAAGTACTGTCGTAACGACATCTGTAGCTTGTTTCTAAATATTGCCTAATTCTCAGGCTTCTACAGAAGGCATCTAAAATCAGACAGGGAACAGTAAATAATGAACAAATCGGGCAACTCTTGCTCTCATGGTGAGATAACTCCACGCCCTCTAACTTCAAACGAATGCTGCTTACGACATGAAATCGCCTAGCAGAAATGCCAATAGAGAGCATACAGAATACACAAAGAGACATTTCAAAAGACCCAACCTTGCCCCGTATACCCTGTACCCGATATATACACAGCAGCACTGGAGAAGTGAACAAATACAAATTAACATTTATTCAAGACCAGAATAGCCTTTATGATTTTGAATAATCGGACAGAACGCACAGACGAACAGATTAATGTCGCATGGACAATAAAACACTGAACAATTAATAACACTTTTGCTTGCAGTCTTTGTTTCTGTTCATCTGTGTGTAATGTGCTGCGCCAGTATTGAATGATTTTTTTAAAAGATTGTTTATTGTTTTCAACTTATTTGTTTTACTTTCAGATCTTATATGGAGCCACGAGGCTGATATGTATGAAAGCAGAACTGGATGAAGACTTTGATAATTGTGCCATTTTAAAGCGAGTAGATTCTGGATTCGGGGAGAGTTTAAAAAAAAGAAAAAAAAAAAAAGAAGGAAATAAAGGAAAGAAAGAATAAAAGGTACATTTTTTTTTTGCAGCAGGTCAACGAGCGTTTTATGAAATTCTATCTTCTGTGAATCCGCCCCAGCTCTAACCTGACCTGACTTTAACCTGCACCGAACTTAACCTTAACTGTAAGCAAAAAAAAATAATAAACTCTTCGTAAAAACCTTCCGTTGGGCGTAATGCCTGTGAGGGTGACCTCCCCTGATCATGACATTTGCGCTTGCCGAGTTTTGCGGCCTTTATCCTGCTGCGGGGAGAGAGAGAGAGAGAGAGAGAGAGAGAGAGAGGGAGGGAGAAGAGGAGAGAGGAGAGGTACATGATATCTGTCATAGTAATCAGCACACCAAAGAGAAATAAAAACAACATTCAGATCAACACTTGCACACGAAATAGGAAATTAATGATATCAACTTAACCAAAACAAACCAAATTATTCACGAAAACATAAACTTCACCAAAATAAACCAAATTAATCACAAAAACATTAACTTAACCAAAACAAACCAAATTAATCACGAAAACATCAACTTCATCAAAACAAACAAATAGGATTTTGAAAGAAAGAAAGGGAGGCTGTGACATAGATTTCTAAATAAATAATCACTCGTATGAAAGGGAAAAAAAAATGTGGAAGACATAATCGAAACCTACCTTACCGAAAATGTTTTTTCTTTTTTTTCTTTTTTTTTATGATTATTATTGAATCAGATTTTCATTCCAAACGTTGGTTATAAGCCTGATATAGCCATGGCATTCCAAAGAGAAACGGATGGTGCAGTATGGGAGGGGTGGCAGGTGTAATAGTGTGATTAAGGCTACAAGTACCAAGTTTTAGACCAGAAGATGGTGAATGAGAGACTACTATGTGTAGAAGAAAATTTTTTTTTTCATTTGTCTCTTGTGCATGTATGTGTACGCGCGTTGTGGTGTCGGTTTGTTGTGTGTGTGTGTGTGTGTGTGTGTGTGGTGTAATATAGCAGGGCGCGCACGCGCGCGCACACACAAACACACGCGTGTGCGCGCCCGCGTGGGTCCGCAAGCACGCACATGCACTCACAAACACACACTCACACGCAGACACGCGCGCGCGCGCGCGCGCGCGCACAACACACACACAACACACACACACACCACTCTCTCTCTCTCTCTCTCTCTCCACACACCACACACACCACACACACACACACACACACAACACACACACACACAACTAGTCCGTCAAAATACCGGTACATTCTGCTTCACCGATTCCAAGAGCAACGCTCCTAAAACCCACGCGCTTATACACATCTACAACTGTACACCTGACAACATCTACTAAAGAACAGCGGCTGTTGTTTTTGTGACAAACGTTTCATTTACTTCAAAAGACATAAAAAGAAATGGAGCTGGCTGGCTCTCTATTGAGCCCCTTCAGATCTGACGGAGTCTGTTTATGTTGTGCATGGGGATGACGGTGTGTGGTGTATGGAGTTCCTGCTGAATGCATGACTGTCCATCTCTCTGAAGCATGGCAAATCGCAACGGTGTTCCATTGTTCATACCTAGTTCTCTCTCTCTCTCTCTCTCTTCTCTCCTCTCTCTCTCTCTCTCTCTCTCTCTCTCCTGTGTGTGTGTGTGTGTGTGTGTGTGTGTGTGTGGTCCCCATAAAGGATGATACTGCGTGGGCGTACATTGTCCTCTGAATTCTTGTCATTGTGCTCTGGATTCTCGTATCTAGTCATAAACTGTTTTACCTATCTATCTCTCTCTCCATCTCTCTCTCTCTCTCTCTGCTATCTCTCTCTTCTCGTCCTCTCGCTCTCTCTCTCGCTCTCGTCTTCTTTCTTGGTGTGTCGTGTTGGTGGGTGTGTGTGTGTGTGTGTGTTGTGTGTGGTTGTGTGTTGGTGTGTGTTGGTGTGTGTTGTGTTGTTACAACGTCATAAACTGTTAAAAATTATAACTTACTAGTTTTGATGATATTATAAATTATACATTACAATGTTTCTGACATTCCAGCCTACAATTTTTTGTCCGGCCTCGTATATCAAAACCTATCATTATTATGTGTTGCATAGTCATCATGATGATGATGATGATGATGATGATGATGATTATCATTTCATTATCATTATTATATCATCGTCAGTGTAGTTAGTAAGTAGTAGTAGTAGTAGTAGTAGTATAGTAGTATAGCATCAGCAGCAGCAGCAGCATCAGGAGTTAGTATAGTCGTAGATAGTCGTAGTATAGTAGTAGTAGTAGTAGTAGTAGCAGCAGCAGCAGCATTAGTATTAATATTATACTATCATCTACTTATTACATTCTTTCTTTTTTCCCATAATCTGTTATTCTTCTTTCTCCTCTTCTCTCCTCTTCCAGTCCCTCTCCCCTCCTCCGCGTCTTCTTCTTCTTTTCCTTCCCTCATTATTATTATCATCATTATCATTATTGTTTATTATTCTCATTATTATTATTATTATCATGTTTCATTATTGCCTATTATAATTTTTTTTAATTATTATTATCTTAGCATTACATCATTATTATTAGTATCATCATTACTATTATTTACATTATTCTATTACCATTATATTTTCTATCATTATTACTACTATCATTATCACTATTATTCGCATCATCATCATCTTTACTATTACCATTATTAGCAAGCACTTTATCATGATTATGATGATGATGACGATGATGATGATGAGTATCATTATCATTATTATTACCATCATCATCACCATTATCATTACCATTGCCATCACCATCATTGTCGCCTCTAAATACTGTTGCAACTGCAACCGCGCTGTTCAACAATCCTGAAGCCCCTCTCATTTCTCCCCTTCTGTCTGTATAGCCACTATTAAAACCTCAGCTACTATCGTCACAGTATTATCAAAAGTGGTAGTCCTATCTGACTTCTTTTTGAAGTATTTCTATCATCATCTCTTACCATTGTTATTATTATTATTGCTATCATTTATTATTAGTATCGTCATTATTATCTTAGCTCGTATTACCTCCTTCCCAACGTCCTCGTTTCCATTCAACGTCCATCTGCTCCCAATTGAGAAGATAAGTAAATGCCCGTTCTTCGTTTTCATTGTCATGTTTCTCTTGGCCTGAAGAAGACCAAGCAGGTCGAAACGCGTCGTGTTTTGTCTTGTATTTTCTTCTTTGTCCCTTTTGTTCGGCAGAGTTGTAATTCAAATTCTCTTTGAAATTTGTTTTTAAACAAGTAAGTTTGAAAGGTCCCCAAATTTTCGGGTCCAATGACTGTCATGGGGCACAGACAAAAAGTAAAAATGTCCCGTTCTCAGCTCTCTGTCTTTTGAAACACGTTCCACAAAAATCATGCAATAGGATAAAGGCACATGAAAAAAAATTGCTAAAAACCTAAAACATTATGTATGAAAACCAGAATGCATCGGGAGAGGGGTAAGAAGTGGGAAAGGGAAGAGGGTGAGAGGGGGGGGTAGGGAAAGGGGGTAAGGTGGCAAAAGCAGACGAGATATCATATTCCCACATTATATATATTCACATAATAACATATATATATATATATATATATATATATATATATATATATATATATATATATATATAGTCTATAGATAGATAGATGGATAGATTGAAGATAGACAGACAGATAGGACATTCTCACTTCCTGTTGGGGTTGTAGCACCAAAATGTGAATGCATGAGAATAGGAACACGGGCCCTGGCATTAAGCTAGATCTCTTACTCTTGGGTCCAGG
>JADBJO010003125.1:220000-225000 GCA_016801955.1 Conus betulinus | reverse complement strand
AGAGCGACGTCAGGCCAGGGGCCTATATACTACGACTTCCTGATCGCTGGTGGTGGTAATACGTTGCCGACATCGAGAAGGAAAGGGAAGAAGGGAGGGGAGGAGGGAGGGAGGAAAGAACAGAAAAGGCGTCCGGCAGGTGGACGAATACGAATGGACAGTTAGAGGAGGGGTGAGGGAGGACAGAGGGAGAGACAGGGGTGGAGGTGTGGGTGTGGGTGTGTGTGGGTGGGGGGGGGGGGGGGGGGGGGGGGGGGAGACATTGCCGACATCGAGAAGCGAGGAAGGAAGAAAAGAACAGAAAAGGCGTCCAGCGAGTGGACGAATACGAATGGACAGTTGGAAGGAAGGCGGGAAGAGAGAGAGAGAGAGAGAGAGAGAGAGAGAGAGAGAGAGAGAGAGAGAGAGAGAGAGAGAGAGAGAGAGAGAGAGAGCATATAGTTAACAACAGTCGCGTACGCACGAGCGATGTGTGTGTGTGTGTGTGTGTGTGTGTGTGTGTGTGTGTGTGTGTGTGTGTGTGTGTGTGTGTGTGTGTGTGTGTGTGTGTGTGTGTGTGTGTGTGGTGTGTGTGTGTGTGTGTGTGTGTGTGTGTGTGTGTGTGTGTGTGTGTGTGTATGCTTGTGCGTGCACAAACTTATTTTTAGTCATATTGTTGAAAACTCCAGAGCTGTATTGATCAAGAGTGGTTTTGAAAAAATAGAGACATACAGATGGAACATTTACTACCATATGCTTTTCATCCACGAGCTGCTTTTAAACATATATAGTTCAACCGGAGATGAACTCTCTCTCTCTCTCTCTCTCTCTCTCTCTCTCTCTCTCTCTCTCTCTCTCTCTCTCTCTCTCTCTAAACTTGACGCGTAGAATAAAGCGACGATTTTAACTTTGCATTTGCATTTGAGCAAGATGTTAACCATTGTATCATAAACATATCAACCCAGTTTGCCGAAAAAAACCCACAAATAAACAAGCCAATGCAAAATCGATAACATGATGCAAGAGGCAAAATAACCTACACTGTAGAAGATAAGGGTGTTGAGGACCTTCTCTAAAACAGAGGACCCCGGATTTGTGGCTTTTGGTCTTATACTTTATGGATGCTGATATGCTCTCAGGATAGCGATAAGATCACCCTCTCCAAAACCTCCTTCAAGGTACCGTTGAAGGAGGGTGCAGACGAGGATGGCAGAGAAAGAGCTGCTCCGACAATATAAAGGTCTGGACCAAAATGACCATGCCAGATCTCCTCACGACAACCACAAACAGAAGAGCCTGGAGAGAAACAGCGGCTGCCTCATCATGTCCCCCCAACGACCCCAGCAGTCAGGGGAATGACTGACTGAATTCAAGTATTTGTGGTTAAGCTGCAGTTTTTAGGAAGAAAATCTATACATCCACCATTCCAGAAATTCAGAACCTTCCCGCTTAAAGACAGACGGTGTCTTGAAAAATCAATGAAAATCAATATGCAAATCTAAAAATGCACTGAAAGAATTGTCCTGAATATCCGAAGGTGTGTATGTTTTAAACCCAGATATTAAATTCGTGTTTTCTGTTAAAATGTTTCCTGATTTTCTGCTTATGATAATTAGGTTAAAAAAAAAAAATTCCATACGCGACCAGGTACGAAAAAGCGAGAGCAAAAAGAATGTGACCAGTAGCAAGAGATTTTTTTTAAATGAGAGAACAAAAATTGAAGAAGAAAAAAAAATAAAAAGTAAAAGGAACGAGCAAAACCTGAGCCTGCTGAGGTTAAAATCATTGAGAAATATTGTCTGTCGTGTCTAACACAAAAAAAAAAAGCTTAAATGAATGAACAAACAAAATGAATAAAAAACTAGGATAAAAAGTTAAATGAAGTATTTTATGACGAGATATACAGAGGATTTTCCAAAAGAATACGGCATAGAAGAAAGTGAGATGGTCGTTACGGAAGGTGGGACTGCTGTCAAAAGTACGAATACTGGGGAAAGTTCGAGCCTGGGTGGGTTTGGGAGAGATTTCATTTGTGTGTTTCTGGATAGTTTCAGAGACAGCTAACTTTCTGCTGTACAAGGGGAAAAAAGCTTAATCCTGAGCAAGACAGACCTAAAGAGTGCATACACTGGAGATCTGTCCATTTTGAATGTTGCTGATAAAATTGGATCAACCATGTCGTCAACAGAATTTTAAAAAAAAAAAACAAATGCCACAAAAGCTAGTCAGCCAAAACCAAACGGGTTTTACGCTGATATCTAATATGACTTGCCGTCCCCTTCTCCTTCCATCCCCTTCCCTGTCCACTCCCCCGTTTCCCCCCCCGTTCTCTTCTCCGCCCCGACTCCTCCTCCCCTTCCTCTGTTCTTTTCTTCCAGGCCCCCAGGCCCCCCCCCTGCCTCCCCCCCCCCCCACTCCTCCTCCCTCCTCCCCTCCCCCATCCCTCCCTGCCCTTCTTCTTTAGTCCAACTTTCTCTAAGTTCAACCGTTCCTGCTCACGGTTATTACAGTGCTTTTAGTCTATATGAACGCCAACGGCAGGGCTTGTTTGACCCGCTTCGAAGTCCGACGTTTCTTCGCTTCTCTGCTCGCATTGAAAATGCGTCTACTGCGACTGTGTAGCACACAAGTGATTCGCTCTTGATCTGTCCAGTGCGCAGAACTGGGTATTGGTGTGGGGGCAAGAAGATACGCGGGAAAATAGACACACGGAAAGAGGACAGTTTATGTATAAGATTTTTGAATAACTCAGAGTTCCACAAAATCTGCCGGGTATGTGTAAAGTTTCAGAAAGCGATCGTTAACCGACTGGAAATACATGTTTAAAATGTTAACGCACGCACGCAGACACGCACACGCGCGCACACACACACACACACACACACACACACACACACACACACACACACACACACACACGCACGCACGCACGCACGCACGCACACATCGGAAAGAAACCAGAATGAAGGACATTAAAAGTAAAGAAATAAACCACGAGGTTACCCTGTTCGCAGAAAAAAAGAAAACGCACACAGCTTATGAATGGTGAAGTGTAAACAGTCTTTTGAACATTCTGTGGATATTCTTTATAGGTTTGAAAGTCATCACGTTTCAATTTAACCACGGACAAGACTCAGACTGTACGGCATGGGAGTGGGAAATACTGCACAATTCAATATTTAAGCACATTAAAATTGTTTTGAAATCCGTCGAGGAGTACAAGTATTTAGAACCTGAGTTACGCAAGATGTTGGTGATGTGGAAAAGGAATTGCAATTAAAAAAGAAAAAGAAAGAAAAGAAAAAAAGAAAAAAACTTGATCTCTTGAAAAGACTAAGTATACCATTGGGGATAGTTTATTGATTTTATTTTCGGGAATAAGACAGTGCGGTTTTTAGAACCAGCACAGCACTCAAGAAAATATAATCAGTGGTAAAAGAGTACTCCATTACGTTAAAAAATCTTAAAGGGGGACAACTGGATGTCAAATCGCTGTGTCCAGTGGTCTGAAAGTTTGTTTGGTGATACGCCATAACGATGTCTATATCATAAAGATTCGTTTAGCAGAGGATACTAAATCAAAAAGGCTGCACATAGGGATTGTGCACAGAATTATCGCCACAGAGTTGACAATGATGAGAACTGTTGAATGTCAAAATTTGAGTTGTGAAATCATGAAAAAAAAAAAAAGTACTGCATGCAAATTTTGGACAGATGAACAAACGGCATTTTTTTTTAAAGTTAGCTGTGCTGTTTAGGACTAAAGTCCTGAGATGTATGTCATTGACATAAAAGTTTTGTCAATTAAAACAGAGTTAATATGGTGACAGGACATTTGATCGTTGAATGATATTAGCGAGACTACGCTTTTTTACCGGAGTAAAATTGAGAA
The DNA here is from genome assembly GCA_016801955.1 of Conus betulinus. Taxonomy (NCBI): domain Eukaryota; kingdom Metazoa; phylum Mollusca; class Gastropoda; order Neogastropoda; family Conidae; genus Conus; species Conus betulinus. Next base: position 221,129 of record JADBJO010003125.1, on the reverse strand, counting down.
TTGAATCTGTCGTTCTGTGATAGTCTCATTGGTAATGATGATCCACCATGGTGTAAAACAAATTTAGTTCCATCTCACTGGCAGTGATGGTGAGTCGTGGGAGGAGTCGTCTTTCACTCAGTATTTCTTCTCAATGGTAGTGATGGTCCACCTATGGCGTCAAAAGAGACACACCATGCATTGTTCAGTGCCATTCTCAATGGCAGTGATGGTCCACCTATGGCGTCAAAAGAGACACACCATGCATTGTTCAGTGCCATTCTCAATGGCAATGATGGTCCACCTATGGCGTCAAAAGAGACACACCATGCATTGTTCAGTGCCATTCTCAATGGCAGTGATGGTCCACCTATGGCGTCAAAAGAGACACACCATGCATTGTTCAGTGCCATTCTCAATGGCAGTGATGGTCCACCTATGGCGTCAAAAGAGACACACCATGCATTGTTCAGTGCCATTCTCAATGGCAGTGATGGTCCACCTATGGCGTCAAAAGAGACACACACCATGCATTGTTGAGTGCCATTCTCAATGGCAGTGATGGTCCACCTATGGCGTCAAGAGACACACCATGCATTGTTCAGTGCCATTCACAATGGCAGTGATGGTCCACCTATGGCGTCAAAAGAGACACACCATGCATTGTTCAGTGTCATTGTCAACGGCAGTGATGGTCAACCACTGGCGTCAAAAGAGAGACACCACGCATTGTTCAGTGCCATTCTCAATGGCAGTGATGGTCAACAAATGGCGTCAAAAGAGACACACCACGCATTGTTCAGTGCCATTTTCAATGGCAGTGATGGCCGAAAGTGTCAGAGATACGCATTTTACTGTTCATAGCTGTTCTCAATGGTAGTGAAACCGAAAATACACCATGTATTTGTTCATAGCTGTTCTCATTGGTATTGATGATTCACCCATGGTTTCAGAGACACATCATCCATCGTTCAGTATCATTCTCAATGGCAGTGATGGTCCACCTATGGCGTCAAAAGAGACACATCATCCATCGTTCAGTGTCATTCTCACTGGTGGTGACGGTCCACACATAGCCTCAGAGACTCCAAGAGCCTTTGAATGTCCTTATATTTTTTTTTTATTATGACAGGCCATCAGGCAAGGCAAG
>JADBJO010003125.1:215000-217500 GCA_016801955.1 Conus betulinus | reverse complement strand
TCTCTCTCTTTATTTTTTATTTTTTATGTTGGTCAGATTGTTTTAAGATGCTCTCTTATCGCACCCACTCTAGCCTCTTTCTCCGCCCACTTCTCTCTCTCTCTCTCTCTCTCTCTCTCTCTCTCTCTCTCTCTCTCTCTCTCTCTCTCTCTCTCTCTCTCTCTCTCTGCACCTTTACTCCACACTCCCTTCGCTCCTGCGTCTCTCTCTTTGTCTGTCTGTATGGCTGGCTGTCTGTCTGTCTGTCTGTCTGTCTGTCTCTATTTTTTTATTTTATTTTTTTTTTTATTTATTTTTTTTTTTTTCTAAGTTTAATCCCGTATTGTATTGTAGTTCTAGTCACTTTTGCATGCTTCCTTTGTTACCTCATCTTATTTTATATTGTTGACCCTATTCAGGGCGAGGACTGGATGTAAAAAAAAGCACATCAGTGCTTATCTATTATCCTCGTAAATAAAGAATTTTGTCTTGTCTTGTCTTGTCTCTGTGCGTGATTTTGTGTTGTGTCTCTGTTTCTGCTTCTGCGCGAGTGTCTGTCTGTCTGTCTGTCTGTCTGTCTGTCTGTCTGTCTGTCTCTCTCTCTCTCTGTATCTATCTATCTATCTATCTATCTATCTGTCTGTCTGTCTATCTATCTATCTGTCTATCTCTCTCTCTCTCTCTCTCTCTCTCTCTCTCTCTATCTCTCTATATATATATATATATATATATATATATATATATATCACCCGTTCTTGTCCCTCATTTCACCCCTTTCCCTACTCTCCACCACCATTCTTCATCTCTATACCACACCCCACATCCCCTTACACACTGTAGAAAAAAAAAAAAAACTCTGTCAGTTCTCCTTCTCCGTCCTATCTCTCGTGCACTGTCTGTGAGGTCCATTGTGGCACCAGTCAACATGCATTATTCAACACTTCGTGTGTACTTTTTACAGCCAGCTGCATATATTACCACAATGCTGCCACGAATTCCGTGAGAAGATATGGGAGAGAGGAAGCAGGGGGGGGGGGGGGGGGGGGGGGGGGGGGGGGGGGGGGGGGGGGGGGGGGGGGGGGGGGGGGAGAGGGAGGGGAGTAGCACGCACATGCATATGACAGAATGAAACAGAAAAAGGGGGGAGGAGGAAGGGGGAGGATTTACTCGACACTTTCTCTCTCTGACAAGAAAAAGAAAAAAAAGCAAATGTATAACGCCTCACATCCATCTTGGGGATGATTTGGGAAGCTAGGAAGTGCGAGGGCCGGGGAAGGGGGGGGTGGAGGTTGGAGTGGATGGGAGGGGACTTTGCCAGTTTCAGACAGGTTAAAATCAAAAGAGGTTTTTTTTCTGTTTGTTTTGGAGTGGGATGTTTGGTTTTAATTCATTGATGTCGAGATCGCGTTCAATGCACGCTAAAAAAAAAAAAAAAAAAAATCAGGACCAATCAATGGTTTAGAACACACACACACACACACACACACACACACACACACACACACACACACACACACACACACACACACACACACGAGAAGACCACTCAGGAGAACTCAAACCTCTGCCACAGACAAACCGATTCTGGATTCTCCCTTTGATTCAGGTAAGTACCCACCATTGCTACTTCATTTTGGGGCCATCTTCCATCTTCCAACCAACTGTGGTAAAAAATCGGCTCAACTGTTTTTGGCGTGATCTTGCGGACAAAATAAACAAACAAATAAAAACGGACGCAAATGAAACGTAAATGCTTTAGCAAAGATACCAAAACACCACATACTACCAACAATGATACCGATGAAAAACCAGAAAGATACCAACTAGGGAAAGCACAGACTTCCGATAAGGTAGAACGAATGTTCAATGTGCCCTTTAAGTCAGTTCATGTGTTACCAACTAAGTTATTTTGTCGCCAGGGAGAGCGATTGCCGTTACGTACAGAAAGAGTTACTTCCCGTGCACATTTTCGTCAGCAGGATTTAGGAATCACGAAAAGTCGACGTTTGCATCTCTAGAAGATTAAACATATTTTATCAAAGTATAGTATTTGGTTCATAATTTCAATTCCCGGTTGTAACTTCACGGTGTCCATGTTAAGCAAAAACTATCTGATAATCTTTTCAATCAGATAAACAGATCCTGGATTCCCTGCTTGATGCGGATCCTGGCCAGAATCCATACCAAAATTAAACGCATTAATCCGTGGGCCATACGCCAGCTTTTTTTTTTTTTTTTTTCCAACCTTGTCAAAGTCTTGTTCAGTAATTCTGCATGATAAAATTTGTATTAATCTTGCTGTATCATCATGCAGTCGCCGTTCCATAGGGATCCACCCCTATGGATCGACACCAAACCTAACAGGTTCGTCCAAGGGCCACTTGACAGGTAACGAAGTTTGCTTAAAAGCATTTCTGCAGTTTTTGTGACAGTTTAACAAACCGACAAGCAAACAAAATCTCTTTGGCGGAGGCACACTAACAAAATGATAAGAATCATGTTATCAGACAACATACAATAT
>JADBJO010003125.1:202500-210000 GCA_016801955.1 Conus betulinus | reverse complement strand
AAGAATACGACGGAGGAAGGAGCAGAGATACGATGGAGGGGGAGAGGAAGCAGCAGGGATACGAGGGGGTGGGTGGGTGGGAGGGAGACACACCATGCTGGAGACACATTAAGGACGGAATGATAGACGTGTGTGTGTGTGTGTGTGTGTGGTGGGGGTGGGGGGGTGTGTGTGTGTGTGTGTGGGGGGGGGGGGGGGGGTCTGTATTGAATGAAATCACGACGAACTGAAGACCACGCGGGTTTTCATTCATGTGGGTCCTACTTGTAGCCAAGGTCTCTCAAAAGGCTTGGAGGGGGAGGGGGCCGACAGGAGGAGAGCGAGGACAAAGGAAAGGAGCGTGGGTGGGTTGGGGGATGGTGCAAAAGAGGGTTGAGAAGGATAGGGGACGAAACGCAGGGGTGTGAGTGTCGAAGAGAGGAGAGGGGAGGGGAGGGGGTGGGGGGCGAGGAGGAGGAGAAGAAGGGCAGGGAGTGAATGAGTGTCAGCCCCATCGAAGGGTTCCTGTGGGCGGACTGGGAATGGACACAGGGCTTCCTGCCTGCTCTGCCCCATTGACAAAGACCTGCCCCGGGCCGCCACCCTCACGTGGTCTGCCATCAAGTGCTGCGTAGTAGAGCAGGCCCTAGGTGTGCCCGTGGGTAGGTAGATAGATGTATGGAAGTCACACCACCTGCTTTCTCCCTTGGCACATAATGGTACAATGCAGCATGTTGTCTCGACGAAAAATTGTGGCAAATGTTACTTTTTTGTGGCTAGGATGTAAGAATAGAATAATGTACCGCTGTTCCCCCTTCTTTCCTTTATTTTTTTTTCTTTGTTTTGTTTTCATGTTTTTTATTCACTTTTATCGATCTGTGAAAAGTGGTCGAGGTGGAATATTGCGTCTTAAAATCTTTCGCTGTTTCGTGTCTGTTTCAGCTCTTCGACAGCACATAAATGCACAGTTGATAGCTGTCTTCTGAAGTCTCTGGCCACTTGGGTAACAGAAAATTTGTCGCTGGTTGTTGTTAGTTTATGAGTTCATTGGGATATTCTCTCTCTCTCTCTCTCTCTCTCTCTCTCTCTCTCTCTCTCTCTCTCTCTCTCTCTCTCAGCTCTCTCTCCTCTCCGTGAAGAGTGGTCTGGGCGCCGCACAGAATAACTTTTAATTCCTCCAGCTCTATTATGTACGTAGTGTGTCAAGGCTGGGGTTCAACCCATGTTTTCCTGTCAGTTCTGTTCCGCTATCAGTCCATGTCGCGCGTGCGCGCGCGCGCGTGTGTGTGTGAGTGCATTTTCTGTCTTCCCATCCGTCTCTCGCCTTCAACAGGTTCAACAGAGCTGACGGTTTAGCAAAGCCATCGGATCTTTTTTACACGACACGGCAATATATAGTTTTCTTGACTGATGTCTAGAGATTTCCATTTGGTTAAAAAAATGACTTTTTTGTTCAATGATGGTATGATCAGTATCTCTGATGTTTAGTGTCTTGCGATAACACCTTCATTTCAAGGCTTAGATTATTCTTTCCACATCCGTTGTGTATGTCGCACATGCCCACAGGAAGTTGAAATATATCAGTGTATACAACAGCCCGCGTGCGGATATTTTGTGTTTTTTGCGGGTGTTATTGTCCTTCCATACAACTTTCATCTTGGATTGTGTTCACGTTGTCTTTGCTGCCTATGAGAGGATTTGTGGTTAGGATCCCTCACGATCAAGTAAGGATATCAGGTAACTGATCCATCGAATAGATCCTGGCTTCTGTGTATGGACAGTTATATCAGTAATCATGGTGATACTGTGGCTCACCATCAGCTCGGTCTTCTTAGCACTGACGGCCTTGCCATAACTCGGCCGTGTTCCTGACTTTTTACAAGCTTGGCGAGTTCATGCTCTCCCCATGCCACGCATGGATGTCATCAGTGAAACGAAGGTTCGTGGTTGCTTTTCCTCCAGTGCTGACAGCTGAAATGATCTCCAAGTGCCACAGGCGTGGTGCGTTTCAAGAACCTGTTGAAAGGTATGAGAAAACAGAAGGCAGCCCTGACGAACTCCAACAGAAGTATGGAAGTATTCTGCAATAGCACCTTGTGTGAGTACCGCACTGGTCGCTTTAGTGCGCAGTTGCTGGATGTTGTTATTTAGCTTCTGTCCGATGGTCATAAATTCGTTGTGGTCCACAGTACCTTCTGTCAGACTCATACCCCCCTAAACTCTAGGAAAGACGTAGTGGACTCCCTCTGTTGCTGGAGCTGTTCTTCACAAAGGGTTCGCAGGTTAAAGATCTGCTCTACGGTACTTAGGTCTATGTGGAATCCGGCCTGTTCTTCAGTTATAAGGGTAACTGCTTGCGGTTGTAAACTACCTAGAAAGAATTTTAGCATTATTTTACCGGCATTGCCGACAAAAGGTGGTCGTTCTGACGGTGTTTAAGTTTGCCTTTCTTGGGAAGGGTGACGATTTGTGATGGAGTTCTTGGCGTGTGCCACTCAAAGCTGTGCCTGATTTTGTTGTAGACAGCGTTAGGATAGCAATTTTTGCATCGACGGATATTTCAAACAGTTCTGCCGGGGACGTTCTCAACGCCTGCAGCCTAACCACAATTGAGGGATTTCACTGCTGCAACAGTTTCCTTTTGGATTATTGGAAAGTCACCCGCACTAGATCATGAATCTTGTGCTAAGAGCACAGCTGGATCTCCTCCTCCGCTGTTTTTGTCGTGGAATTCAGAGCACGTGGTCCATCTTTTTGTGATGCCTCGTACCTGTGTAAGACTCTTGCCGTCTTTGTTCTGAAATGGTTCTAACTTCATTTTGAATCTGTTTCTTCAAGTCTTATAAAACCTGATACAGTTTTTGTGTGTGTGTGTGTGGTCGCTATCCAGGTTCTCTCAATGTCTTCACTTAAATGTTTGTACTACCTTTCTTTTGCATCTTTTTCCTTTCTCAGTCTTCTTTCACGGTTTTAAGCTCCTTCCGGTGTCACACATTTCTAAGATGTGGCGTGGATTTCTATCAACCTGAGGCCAGTGACACACATTTCTAAGATGTGGCTTGGGTTTCTATCAGCCTAAGGCCAGTGTCACACATTTCTAAGATATGGCGTGGATTTCTATCAACCTGAGGCCAGTGACACACATTTCTAAGATGTGGCTTGGGTTTCAATCAGCCTAAGGCCAGTGTCACACATTTCTAAGACGTGGCTTGGCTTCTATCAACCTAAGGCCAGTATCACACATTTTTAAGATGTGGCTTGGGTTTCTATCAACCTAAGGCCAGTGTCACACATTTCTAAGGTGTGGCTTGGGTTTCTATCAGCCTAAGGCCAGTGTCACACATTTCTAAGATGTGGCTTGAGTTTCTATCAGCCTAGAGACCCCTGTTGCCGTTTTGAGTCAGTTGATTGAAATTCCCTGTGAGGTAGGTCCTCAAGGTCTTCTGCAGCCAGTGGTAGTGGGGCGCGTGGAATTACACAGCGAGTTCAGGATCTGCCAGTTTGTAAGAGATTGAATTTGAGACGGATGCTTTCACTGTCTTGTTGTTCTTTGGCCGTATGTTTAAAGTTCATCGTGACAACGTCGTGATCACTGCAGAGAAACTTCTGAAATCGTTCAAGTCCTATTGGTGCCAGACCTGTTGCGGTTCTTCACACTTATGTAATCTGTTTTGCTGTGTTACTGACCGCCGGGAGAATGCTATGGCCATCGTCGGCATGCGTTATCCTCACAGTGTCAACAAGAAACAAATGATCATTTCTAGCATATTATAGCGGGGTGGTCCCCTATCAATGGTGGTATCATCACGGTAAGGGATTCTTTCAGTTTTCTTGGACATCGATACTAACCTTGGCGTTTCACCTCCCTTGAGCGAAGTGGAGGTGTGTGTTTTTTTGGTTTTTTTTTTTTTAATCTTTTGGTCGACCTCGTTATGACTAACCTAGGTTGAGTGTGAAATTCTTCAATCTGTACATCATAGTCTGATTTGGGAGCATGTTATTTGTTCTGCCGTGATGTTAGTCCTGCTGGAAACAGAGCATGCAGGTGCCAAGTACAGCCTTCCTAATGTTCTTGTTGACTAGAAGATCCCACTCTATACACATGCTTGTCATTTCCTCCACAGTAGTAGAAAACATGCTTTTTCTTTTATATGTACTTCACTGATTTTTTTAAAAAATGTGCATCGTAGCGTTAACAGGTCTATAGTGTGGCAGGAGTATATGGCCATCTCGTGGGACCATTCTCTCAGTTTTTCAACCTACCTGAGTGCTTGTACGTTCCAGCTGGCGATTGTAGTGATGTTGCTTCCACAATCACACAATTTCCCCTTAGCAACACATTTCTTCGCATCTGTCCCGGTAGAAGTTGATCGATTTCGCAGTCATTGCTAACCCGAATGCGACTAATCCGGTACGCTCTCTCTCTCTCTCTCTCTCTCTCTCTCTCTCTCTCCTCCCCCCCCCCCCCCCCCCCCCCCCTCCCCGCCCCCTCGGCCATGCGGCGCTGTCTTGGGCAAAAACTAATCGATAGGAGCCCATCCCTCTCCAAATCCGATTTTCTGTGCGATTTCCTCCCCATGCAACTTGTAGTGCTGGTGATATGGTTACCAGAGTAACAGGGAGAAACACTGACCTGATTGTGTAATGACTGGGATGACCCGATTGTGTAATGACGGGGATGATCATCTCTGGATATTCTTTTTTTCACGTTGTTCCCTTCAAAATTCTCGGTCACTTATATTTCTTCTTTTGTGCCGCTCCCAAATACTGGTTCCTTTATTTTTCAACAGTGATGAACGCTCATGTTCCATAGTCTAAAACAAAAATCTGAGAATTTGTTACTTTTGTGTGGAAAGCGTACGAGAAAAATGGTAAAGCATCTGAAAACAGTAACAATGTTTCATCTGTTTTGGGGAGACCGCTTCATTGTGGCATTTTGCGTTGTATCACTTGCCTGGCTGCCTCGGGTTTCAATGAATGAAGAGGGAGCAGATCCAGTTCACCGGGAATAGAACCTGATAGGCGCGGGAGGGTTGACAGTCCTGTGTCATTCTAGATGCCCGGTCTGTCCCTGTGTGGGTTGAAGAGTACAACGAGCTGGGAGAGAGAAGTAAACTAGTGACTTGATCTCATCTGGTATCTTTGAGCTCACCTGGCTCCCCCGCTCGTATACGTGGGCGCGCGCAAGTACATGTCTGAGAGAGAGAGAGAGAGAGAGAGAGAGAGAGAGAGAGAGAGAGATGGGGGAGGTGCTGGAGAGAAGAAGATGGAAATTCTCTGTGTGTGTGTGTGTGTGACTGTAATTTTTTTTCTCAGAAACCCATAGTTTAAAGAAAGAGAGAGAGAGAGAGAGAGAGAGAGGGAGAGGTGTTGGAGAGAAGAGGATGGAAATTCTCTGTGTGTGTAATTTTTTTTTTTCCGGAAAACCCATAGTTTCAAACATTGTACTACACAGGCCTGAAGGTCACAAGTTGTTGCAACACACGTAGAATGAAAATATTGTAAAACTTGGTCTCAAAGCTTTCGATCTCTGTAGAGAGCTTAAAGTAAACGTCTACGACCGTTTCAGTAGTAACACAGTCTAGACTGCACTCAGAAAAAGGAGGCAGAAATAGAACTCTTCTCCGGGAGAATTGTGTACACTCTAAATGTTCGTGGGTCCGTGAGCACTTTCACTTGAACAGAAAGAACACTCCTTTACACTGGGTAGATTCCATTGCATATGACGGATGTGTTTGCAGAGATGAGCACTCAGCGATGGGGGAAAAAAAAAGGGAAAAGCTTCGATGACCTGACAGACTTGATCTTGTTCTAGAATTAGACTGTGGAAGTATACAAGACTTGTCCTACGGAGGCCAGCAATCAAGAACAAAAAATCCACAGGATCACAAACCAATGCTAAGAAATCCCGTCAATCCAAACTGTATCCACAGTGACGAAAACAACCCTGGCAATTGTCCTCATAGAATGCAGAAGTGTCAAGAATTGCGTGAAAAATAATACCTGAAAAACTCCATAAATTTGTTGTCTTTGTAATAATACTAAGGCAATTTGCCCATTGCGTGTTAGTGAACGTGGTGGCAATAAGCATTGCTTTAGTTGTTTTTTTTTTTTTTTTTTTTTCATTGCAGGGCAGAAAGATTATTGCGAAATGTTGGCTAAAATTGTTATCTAACACTACTGTTTACAAATGAATACTATGTATAACGTGACATATTCTGATGAAATATGAAAACTTTCCTATGTCAGAAACATCAAACTTTTGCACTTTCTGTCTCTTATATAAAACAGTGAACTGGAAGTAACTCAGTCTTCCGGCATCTGCTGTTATTTCCCCTAGGAGGAAAACAATTTTATTTTTCACTCATGAGCTAACTCAAATGTAAAATTTTTTTTTAAATGTGAAAACCTGCTGGCTAATCCTACATTCTTTATTCCGTGTAACAAATAAACACACCTGTTCCTGGTGCGAGGTGGGGATGGGATTTGGGGGCTGTGACTTATATTTTTGTGCGGATCTAAATCAAACGGCAGTATGGTAACAGTTTCCCATGTTTGATTGACCCCTTCTGAACACTCTCCTTTATATCATGTTTGCTTTGAAAGATTTTTGTTCTTTAAATGAGTCAGTCTCACCGTATCTTTTAGATGTTGGGTGCTTGGACATTTTCTCAAATGTTTGACTGAATCAGTCTGAATATTGTCCTTGATATGCTGTTTGCTCTGGAGTCTTTACGAATGTTTTACTAGATCAGTCTGAACAGTCTCCTGTACGTATCTATTGCTGTAGAATTTTCCAGATGTTTTACTAAATCAACCTGAACATTCTGCTTTGCCGAGTAATTTTTTCCAGATGTTTAACTGAATCAGTCTGATCAGTCCTTTATACGTTGGTTCATGAGGATTTTTTTTTTTTTTTTTACATTTTTGTTAGTCAGTCTGAAAAACCTTTTTCATACATTGGCTGTTAAGGAATTTTCTCAGATCTTTCAATGAATCACTTTGTATATTCACCTTAAATTATTGTTTGCATTTGAATCTTTCCAGATATTTATTTATGAATCAGTCTGACGATTTTCCGTAAAACGTTGTTTAATAAGCAATATTTCCAGATGTGTTACTGAAAAAAAAGTCTGAGCATTCTCTTTTACATGTTGGTTGCTTTGGATTTTTTTCTCCGAATTTTTGTTTTTAAATAAGTCTGAAAATGTCTTTTGTGTATTTGATTGCTGTGAATTTTTGGATACACATTTCACTGATCCAGGCTGAACTGTTTCTAACATAAGTCGGTTGCCGTGGAATTTTTTCAGATGTTTGAATGAGTTTTTATGATCTCCTTTATGTCTTGGTTGTTTGAAATTTCTCCAGATGTTTTACCGAACCAGTCTGAACAGTTTCCTTCATATGTTGATTGCTATAAAAATGTTACCAAAATTTGTTACTAGACCAGACTGTCAGACTCTAACTCGCTCAACTTGGGAACACAACGTTATGGACAAACAGAAAAGACTTCGCCCTTTC